>CDFA01018953.1:0-12597 GCA_000826305.1 Acanthamoeba healyi
GAGAGAACTGACCCACATCAACGAGCACCACACCCTGCTTCACGCTGTCGGCGGTGATGAGACCCGCGTGGCCTGCCGCCACCTGGATGAATGGAGCTGTTGGTGAGCTATATCAGCCCGCACCCCATGGCGTGTTGTGTGTTGAGGGGCGTATCATCACAGCGTACGATGACGATGTCGGCTCTTCGCGTGTGGGCATGGATGTCGACGGTACCCGAATGCACGACCGTCACCGTTGGGCCCTTGCGGCCGCACTTTGTGTCCCTCCCTCCTGCACGCCCACAGCAGCAGATACGCGATCAGTCTCGCATCGAACTGAGAGAGAGAGAGAGAGAGAGAGAGAGCTGAAGGAGTCTGTGGAGGGCCTCTACCGATGAGCATGTTGGCGAGCGGAAGGCCCACCAACTTGCTGCGCCCCACAACCACCACGTGCTGTCCCTCAAGCGATATCTGACTTCGCTGCAACGCTTGCAGAACGCCGGCCGGCGTACACGGCAAGAACCCGCCCTTGCTGCTGATGCGCTTAGTCGTCACGCACTCGACAGCAAGCCAGCAGCACAAGGGCTGACAAATCAAGGGAGAGAGGCGCATACATTCCTAGCACAGACGCCCCGACGTTGGTCGGATGCAGGCCGTCCACGTCCTTGGCCGCGCCGATTGCGCCGATCGCCTGTGTAGTACCAAGCACGCGCGTACGAACGGTGAGCACCAACCGCCGAGAGTATCATGCACAGGAGACGTGTACCGTTTGTGGATTGATGTGCTCTGGCAGAGGCAGCTGCACAATGATCCCTATACCATCACCAACGCACCCACAACCATCGCCGCCACCACGATTGAGGTACCTGTGGCAGATGCGTGCGTGGGAGAGCCCGTACCATCGACTGATGCGTCCGTGGTGTGCTGATGAATCGTCGCCGAGAGAGCGTCCTGGCTGGTTTCCGCGTCCAGGTCCACCACCGACGACGTGAACCCCACCGCTTGACACGCTTGCTGCTTCATCCGCATGTAGCTGCAGAGTGTCGCGCCACCACAACGTGCCACATCCGTCAGCGCCGTCGCACGCAGACGAACAACGCAGCGACGTCACCTCTTGATGGCGTGATTAGGCGCCATGCAGACCATCACTAAGTGTGGTGGTCGCTTCAGCGGGCTCTGCCTTGCCTCGGTCCTGATCTCGTCCAGCTTGCGCCAGGCATCCAACGTTGAGAGTTTAGTTACCACCACAACAAACAACGCGCAAGGTCTTGGTGGCATAGTACTATCTGATCGGCGAGCTTACGGCCGTCGATGATGCGTTCGGCGTCGTGCGCGGACGGCGAAGACGTCACGTAGCTGCGCCTGGTCCGCAGCAGGAGGGGCGTGAGGCGGTGGTGCAGGTGCTGCGGCGCAGTGTGACTCGCGGCATGGTCCGGCAAGCTACGTGACACTAGTGCCGCAAGCCCTCGGTGGCGCTCTTGCCCGCCCTGCGGTCGCAGTCTGCCCACCGCGCTGCACGACCTAGCCGTCCTCTTCATCTCTATGTGATCTCTTCGCAACGATTTTTGTTTATTTTCCCTCTCCGCATTTCCTTTTTCCTCGGCGAATAATCGAAAGGAAAAGAGAATCGCACCAGCCAGTTCGTGCGATCTCTCTCGAAGATCGACGAAGTAGGGGAAGCAAGAGGCCGCCACCATGACGGTACCCATCGTCCACACCACAAACAGATCTTCTGCAGGCCTCCTCCACAATATTTTCGCTCTTTATTTTTATGGCGCTACGTTTTTTCTGATCCCCCCCCTTCCCCAAATCGGCTACGCAGCTGCATTGGGTGATCGTGATGAACGCACAGGGCAAGACCCGCCTCGACAAGTGGTTCACACCTCACGGCACCGTACGTGGGCGCCCCATCGATTATTTTTATTTATTTTATTTTATTTTATTCTTTAGTAAATTATTAAATGAATATGCAGAAGGAGAGGCGAAGGGTGAAGCGTGAGATGGAGACCACCATCCTGCGTCGTGGGCGCAACGCGAGCAACTTCATCCAGTGGAAGGAGTTCACCGTCATCTACAGGAGGTACGACGCACGCCGCGCACGCACGTCGCGATGGTCTCTCACGACGCGTACACCGTGCGCCTCGTGCACCAGATACGCCAGCTTGTTCTTCGTGTTCTGCGTGGACGCTGCCGACAACGAGCTCATCACGCTCGAGGTCCCTGCCCTCCTCATTCTCGCGCTTGATGGTCTGTACGTGCACGCACAATTGGCTCACGTCGAGATGCGTGACCAACAGGCCATTCATTTGCTGGTGAGATCGATGGACAAGTACTTCTCCAACGTGTGCGAGCTCGACCTCATCTTCAACTTTGACAAGGTAAGTGAGCCTTTTGGTCGCTGCACGCGCGCGAGACTGATCTCCTCAAGGCCGCGGTGCACTCACGCTATCGGTTCCGCTCGCCCCTTTTCGTACAGGCCTACCAGATTATGGACGAGGTGCTCATGGCCGGAGAGCTCCAAGAGGTACGGCTGCACAACTCACACGGCAAGGAGCGCCAGTGCTCACTCTATCTCTCCACTGTGCAACAGACGTCGTTGAACAAGATAACGCACATCGTGCACGAGCAGGATCTGCTGGAGAATCCCCAAATGAACAACTCGGAGTTCTCCATCTTCTGATCGGCCGTCGTCCTCTCGTCCGCAAGCTCTTCGTCTCCTTCCCTCCCTCCCTTCTGTCCCTTCAGTCTTCTCTTTCCTTTGCTTCATTATCATCATCGTCACTACCATCGTCGCCATTCGTCAATGCAACGGCTCTCGTGATCCGTTTCCTCAGCGCCTATGAGCCCGCTCCCTCTGCTTCTCTCCGTCATGCGTTTGTCAGCTCTTGTTTTCCTTCCCCACACTAGCCGCGACGCAGATGCCTAGCCTTGGCCATGAAATCTGTACGCACGCATGGTACGTGACATCAGCTCTCTCTCTCTTTCTCTCTCTTCTCTCCTTGGCTCGTCATGGACTGATGGAAGCGATAAAATCCCAGATATTGGGCAGTTTGTGAGCCTTGTTCGACGAACGGTCTTGCGAGTTGCGTGTTCGTGCTCTGCTCTATAACAAGCTAGTCTAGTCGCAAGAGGAAGGAAGCAACGGGAGATGGAGAAGGAGAAGGCTGACGAGATGCTCGTGGGAGAGGAGGAGCTTGAGGGAGGAGAGGTTCGGGGCGGAGGAGAGGGCGACGCCGTCACCGCCGCGGCTTCCGAGTCGAGCACCGAAGTGAACAAGCTCGTCGTGCAGGTCTCGTCGTGTCGTGTCCAGGGCGTGACCGTCTACAACGACCGCGCCGAGGTCACTCGCTTCGTTCCTCTCGTCGATCTCCCTGCCGGTAAAAACACCACCATCAACCCCACGCGCGAGACTGAAACGTCGAACAGCGAGCGTTTGCTGAACTAAATTGTACTGTGGGGACTGCAGGTACGACCGAGGTGCGCATCGTGGGACTGTCGTCCAAGGTAGACCGCAACTCGGTGCGAGTGCTGGGTGGCAAGGGCGAGGCCCTCATCCTCGAGGTACTGTCTTGAGCGTGTTGAGAGTGAGCACGCTTCGCCGCTGAACTGACGCTAACGGGTAACGACCCCAGGTGTCCTACAACACCAAGTGGGAGCCCAAGACCAAGGACGACGGTTCCGAGCGCAGCGCCTTGGAGCGTGAGCTGGAGCAGGTCACTCAGCAGCTGGCGCGTCAGGATGAGGCTCTTGCTCGTATCAACGTACCAACAATCTCTCGTGCAATGCCCACGCTGCGCGCTGTGCGAACAAAGTGGGCTCAGAGGGGCAGGACGCGTACGCGATGCACAGAAAGAGAGCCAGTGGATGGACAAGTGGGCCACTGGCCTCGCCGAGCCCCGCAAGACAGAGGCCAGCGCGGATCTGTGCCCGCCTCAGTCACTCGACCAGGCCACGGCCTTCATGCACTTCTATCAGAAGAGCCTGGCGGATCTGGACGAGAGACGCGCGGCGATCAAGTCGAAGCGCGATGAGATCATGGAGCAGCACACGCGCGTGTCGCGCGCTCTCGCTTCCATCGTCTCGGGCGACACCGAGGAGATCCACGAAGTTGCTGTTCTCCTCAACACTGAGTCCGTGGGCAACGTACGCACATGCGCGCATGCCTAAAGCTGCATACGGCGCAAGATTTGTCATCACGCACGCTGATCGCGTGGTATGCGGTACAGGTAGAACTTGCGCTGGCGTACGTGGTCATGGACGCGTCGTGGCAGGCGGCATACGACGTGCGGGTGTCGAGCAGCGGCTCGGAGCTCAACCTGACCTACTATGGCGTTATCACCAACAACTCCCTCGACCACTGGCATGACGTACGCAGACCCCTCTCCGAATGTCCTCCTGCTCCTTCACTAAGTGCGCGCGTCTTTCCAGGCACCGCTGTCGCTTTCCACTGCGCAACCGTCCGTGGGCGGCGCGCCGCCTGATCTCTCGACCAAGTTCGTCGGCTTCGTGGTACGATCGGCCCGGCACCGCTGGAGAGAAGAGTTCGCTCACCACACACGGCACACGACACCATGTTGTTGGGGGGGAAGAGCAGCAGGCTTCGCACCACTCGTTGTACCGCTATCACCAGAAGAGCAGCATGGTGCAGATGGAGAACTTCAGCGATGTCAAGTGCGAGAAGTCCGTTAACTTCGATGACTACGGTACCAACAGCCACTGCGTGCTCGCTTATTTCGTTCGTGCGGTGATGATGACACCGCTTTCTCTCTCGTCTCTCATCTCTTTCTCTCATCTCTTTCTCCCTCCCTAACTCTCGCTTCTGATCGATGTGCCCTTCCTGCCAGAAGAAGCCCAATCATCGGCGTCAGAGGTGGGCGTGATGACGAGCTCGGTGAAGGAGAGCAGCTTTTGCGCGACCTTCGAGATCCCTCGTCGCGCCACCATCTTCTCTGACAGCAAGCCCCACAAGGTTAGGCCCTCCTAGCGCCCATTGCTCAACGACCTTGCATCCTCACACGCGCGCTCAATGAACGACATGACACGACAGGTGACGATCAGGATCATTGGTTTGAAGGCGAGGTTCACGTACGTCCTCACCCCGAAGCACTCGACACACGCGTACCTCAAGGCCAGCATCATCAACGACTCGGAGCGGTACACCTTCCTCGCGGGAGAGATGAACGTCTTCATGGACGGCAACTTCGTGTCCAAGTCCGCCATCAAGGTACGCACGCTCCTCCTCGCGCCACTTCCTGCCTCTTCGTTCTCTTCTTGGTGTGCTCACGAGATCGCCTCGACGCGGGTGCGCAGTCGGTCTCGCCGGCCGAGTCGTTCGTTCTGTACCTCGGCGTGGACGACGCGATCAAGGTGACGTACCCGCCCGGCGTCTTCTTCAACGACAAGCAGGGCCTCCTCCGCAGGTCGAACCTCAAGGCACGCACTACGCATTGTGATGGTGATGGTGCTCCTTGCGTGTGCTGAGTGTCATCAACACGCAACAACGCAGACGGTGAAGCACATGATCACGGTCAAGAACACCAAGGCCGTCGACGTACACATCGCCGTGTACGACCAGCTGCCCAAGTCAAACGACGGCCAGATCAAGGTCCGCCTGATCAAGCCCACCATCAGCGTACGGCCTCTACCTCTCTTTCTCTTCGTCTCCGTCTCCTTCATTGATGAGTCTGACGTGTCTTTGTGTGGGGGTGCGCTTCTTTTCCAGGAGGTGGACAACAGCGTGGTGCTCACAGCTTCCAACAACGTCAAGTGGAAGCTCGACCTGCCGGCAGGCAAGCAGGTCCAGCTGCCCTTCACCTACCAGCTGGAGTGGCCCCTGGGCCAGGAGATCAACGCCTAGAGCGAGCGAGAGTACGTGTATGCAAACCCGATCAACAAGAGGCTCTTGAGATGTTCGTCAGTCGTGTGTAGTCCCTTCTGGAGCTGCTCACCGATACATGCAGACGCGAGAAGGAACGACGACGGCGTGACGTGCTTGCGGGCTCTTTGTTAGCGCAGGGACTGATGGGGTGAAAGGGGTGTGATCAAAAATGAGGTGTGGTGGTGATGATGGCTGCTGTGGTAAGGCCGATGCGAGGTCGCGCAGGCAGCCGGAAGGAGGACGAGGAGAGAAGGATTTAGCTGGAAGCCTCCTTGCTGCACTTGTCGATGTTGTACACGTGGAAGCTGGCCTGAGGTGCGATCGAGGCGAGGAGCCGCCGCGTGATGCCCTCTTGCGAAATGAGCGGTCCCTCTATCGTTTTAAAACGCACCACGCGAGGGTAAGTCATCGGGGGAAAGGTTTGGCCGAAGGAAGTCGATGGGGCAGCAGCGGCGTACTCTTCTCAACGAGCACGCAAGCTTCGATTTCGTGCCATTGCCTCTCGTCGCCCACCAGACCCGTGAGGGCTGACTGGAGCGGGGGAAGGGACGGATTGTGGGCTGCGTTCTCAATGTACGAGCCTCGGTAGGTGGTTCCGTCCTTCAAGCGCAGCGCAACGCCTGCACGCCGTCCATCGAACAACAACAACTGGTTAGGTCTGCTTCACTCTGCTCTACGTGCTACGAGCGAGAAGGAGGACCGTGTACCAGAGGGACACTCAGTGTAGGGCGAGTAGGCGCGGCTGGCGGCCTTGAGGGCGACTTCGACCAGGCCCTGGCCGTCGCTCGCGCTGGGCTGGTCGAGCAGGGTCAAGGCGTACGACGGGTGCCGGAGGAGCCTCGTCGCGTTGCCCAAGTCGTCGGGGCCGAAGCTAAAGGGCAGCAGCTGGTCGAGCGAGAACGTGCCGCGGCCGGTGATGGCGATCTTGAGCTCCCCGACTTCGAGCTCGTTGATGAACTGGCGACAGTGGCCGCACGGCGGCGCGTTGACGCTGAAACAGACCATGCCCTTCTCGTCGGCGTTCACGAGGCGCGCGATGAGGCACTGCTCGCCGTGGATCGAGTCGTTGAGTGACAAACCGTCAAATTCAACGTTGCCGCCGCAATAGATGTGACCGTCCTGGCTCAGCCCGACCGTACCGACGTAGAACTTGGAGATGGGCGGTCGCGCACGCCTCGCGGCCAATTTGAGGATCTCTTGTAGCAGCTCCAGGGGCGACTCGTACCCCATTTCGCCCATAATGGCCGCTACTCGCTTCGCCTCGATGAAGAAAATATTCTCGGGCAGCATCGCCGCGAGCTTCGGATCGACGGAAACGGCCGAGTCATGGTGCTGATGATGGTCGTCGTCCTTCTTCGTCGCCTGATGATGGGCGACCCCGTTGGAGATGGCGGTAGCGGCGGCCGCTACGTGGTTGCTCTGGTCCTGCTGGTGCGACATGAGGGGAACTACTTTTCCGGCGCTCCATGGTTTTGCCTCCGCCATTTCGCATTCCTGTCGACTTCACATTCCTGTCGACTGTGATCCCACACCAATCGCCGATTGCTGGTGCACACCTTGATCAAGAGAGACTTGATTGTGCACTCCATTGTCACTATTGGATCTTTTATGTTACATGAGCTCATGCTGGTCTAGATAGGTACAACCATCATGGTGTTGCCTCTATACTGAGGCTGGGTGAGTGTGCAGTGTGAGTGTGTTAAGAGGAAGAAGAATTGTGGAGGGAGAGGGGGAGGAGGTAGTCAAGCTAAACCGACTATGATAGCTCATGCTCCAGCTGAGAGGCGAACTGCATCACCTCTTCGAGGAAGTCCTTCTCGCCCAGGGCGTCAGAATCGGTCGCTGCCGGCACTGCCTTCCGCGAGAGAGCAGAGAGGTGGCTGTGGAGATCAGCCGTCGAAGGATGCAGCATTCCGGCAGGTGATGTGGGATTGGAGAGTCGCAGCGAAGCGGGCGATGAGGGCGTAGAGCAGGGGGTGGAGGCGTCAAAGGACACGGTCATGGGCGAGTCTAGGTAGGTGAGCAGGCTGTCCACGTGGAACTGGCCTGCTCCTGTGTCGCCCTCCTCCATGTGCGACGCCTGGGACTCCTCGTGCTGGTTCGACGAGCCGCCGTAGAAGGGATGCGCCGCCGCCCGCTGGTGGTTCGAAGCGGTCTCGACTCTGCCTCGCTTTGCCTCTGATCTCGACCGCATGCGACGTGAAGCTGGCGTGACCGACTCCTTGCGCTTGTAGGCAGGGCTAGCGACCGATTGCGTGGGCGGAGCCTCTGCGATGAGCCAAAGCGAGCAGGAGGAGATCAGTGAGCGCCATAGAAGATGCAAAAGAGATCAGGTTGGACAGTACCCTCTTGGTCGGCGTCGGCGCTAGCCGGAGCTAAAAAGGCGGTCATCTGGGAGAGGTAGGGAGTGAGAGACGGGGGAAGGACGAGCTGGCCTTCCCTCGGTCGCCTCATCCTTCGGGTGTAGCCGATGTGCTCCAGCACGGACAGAGTGGGCGGGTGCGAGGGCGACAGATAGAGCGGCTTGGGCAGTCCAAAGAGCTGAGCAAGAGTCTTGGTCGAGCTCAGGCACTGCGTCTGCAGGACCTGGGGCAGCTGCGGGACCGGAGCCACCTCAGGTGCGGGAGGGTAGTGGTAGGGCTGGGGAGGGGCGCTGCATTGCTGCTCGTAGGCCTGATGGAGCGGTTCGCCGCCGCAGTCATCAACGGCCTGTTGGTGGTAGTTATCCGTCGACGAGGCCATGACCTGATAGTAGCCCTCGCTCGCGTCGGGCTGGTGTTGTTGTTGCTGTTGGGTCGCTGCGTGCTGGTCGATGAACTGGTGTTCTGTCTCAGACTGGGGATAGTACTGCACCGGCGCAGGCTGTGAGGGCGATTGCAGCTGCTGCTCGAGAGGCAGCAGCTCGAGGACGTCGATCCCTTGATCCAGGTCAAACATGGGGTTGCCCTCGTCGCGCAGCAGCTCGAGGATGAAGTCGCAGTCGAGCGCCAGGGACTCGTCATCGCCTCCCAGGTAGCCACCGCTTCCATAAGCAAGGGTCTCGTCTGGCCCGGCTGCGCATGGCTCGAGGGTGGATGGTATGGACGTCCTTCCTCCCTCCTCGTCCGATGAGTCGCCTCCGGGCGTTCCCTTGGCGCTCGTTCGCTTGGTGGGCATGAGCTGGTTGTTCCCGCTCTCGCTGCCGTGCTCGGCCCACATCGCGTGTTGTGGCGAGAACGACGACGCTAGGCTGACGGACGATACAAGCGTCTCTTCCAGCTGTAGCCCTCCTCCGTCCTCAGCGTCACAAGGTTCCATATCTTCCTCCCCGTCTCCGTCGTCGTCATCTCCACCTTCATCATCGTCGTCTTCATCGTCAGCGTCGCTGTGGCCGTCGTGAGACCACACCATCTCCTCGTCTTCGATGTCGCTCCCCTCGTCCTCTCCGATGTTACACGATCCCTCCATCATGTCCCTCACCACGCCCACACCATCTTGCTCCACGCAAACGTTACGTTGATTCGTGGTGTCCTCTTCGTCTTCCTCTTCGTCCCCGTCGTCATCGTAGTAGGCGTCTTCATCATACTGGCCATCCACTCCATCATCATCGTCATCATCATAATCCTCCTGGTCACTCTCCTCGGCTGTGAGGTCGATCACCGACGAAGTCTCCGAGGTGGCGGTCGTGGTGGTCAGAGAGAGCGCTGATGGTCTTCTCCCTCCTCCGGCGAGGGCGCGCAGGACGCCAGAACCCAGCTCCAGTTGTCCCGGATAGGGCGTGTCTCGCCTTTCGCGGGTTTGTACGCGATGGAGCGGGCTCTCTGTGTGTTGGAGGTGATGGAACGGCTGGATGGGCGAGTCCTTTAGCCGCCTGTTGATGGCCAAGGGGGAGGCCATCTGCTTCCTCCTCCTCCTTCTTCCCTTCTACTCTCTCTTGCCTCTGTGCTCGCGCCGGTTCAGTAAACTTCTTCTGCCTTGCTTCCTCCCCCGCTGTTGTTGCTATCATCTGGAACCGGTTCGGTTTTTAGGTCAGTCCTGTCCATAACTGAGGCATGCCCCAGTTTGTCTTAAGCTCAGCTGGTCTGCGTGGCCTAGGGGGCGCTACATGGCATACGGATCACCGATCCTTCCATAAGGCGCTTTACACTGAGACCCTAGGCCCCAGCACATTAGGACCGCGGAGGAGCTGTATTTGGTATGGGCGATCGCAATGGAACTTAATCCCGAAATGTCCGTAGGACATAATTCCTGGCATTCCCCAGCATTCCCGCCAAAAACGCCTGCCCGTTGCAACGGGCGGAAACCGACAGTGCAAGTGCCGGGCGCCCCAAGGACAGTGTATCACAGACTGACACCACCCTACCCACCATCTGCTCCTCTCACGCACGCAGCATCCTTGGAGGATTACGCTGGTCGAGTGTGCAGCAGAGAGTTTAGTTCACACATTTCCATTTCCATTTCATCACCCTTTTTCTGTTCATCACACCGGCCATGTCGGAGCGTTCTCTTCATCTCAAGCGCCGCCGTCTCGAATTCGAGGACGACGAGGCCACCAGGGAGGATAACGACGAACGGATCAGCGCTCGCCGGATCGTGAAGAAGAAGCGGAGGAGGATCGGCGGACGAAAGGCCTCATCTTCCACCACCACGACGTCTTCCTCTCCGTCGGAGACTCACCAAAACGAAGCGGCCGAGGATGATGACGATGACACCAAGCAGGAGGAAATCAGACGCGAGCAAGCCGAGCTCAATTCGGCCCTCGACCACGACGAAGATGTCGACCAGGACGAATGCGGCGACGACATCGCCACCGAGCAAAACGAGCTCGAGCTCGAACAAGAAGACGAAGACGAGAAGGAGGAGGAGGAGGAGGAACAAGAAGATGATGACGAGGAGGAGGAGAGGGAGTTGACCGGCGAACACGACGACTTCCGTTCGCTTTACGCCGAGGCCGACGAGCGCAAGCTGGCTCAGCAGGCGCGCGACGCGGCCGACGAGGCCAAGTGGCGCCACGTCGTCGCCATCGATGGTTCCACCACCGTCCACTCCAAGACCAAGGTAAGGCCCGCTCCGTTCCGTGCGCGCGCGAGTGTCATGCGCGCGTTCTGATCGTGAATTGTGCGGTGGTGTTGGCAGCTGCGAGCGATGGTGCTGGGCGGCGTCCCGTCCAAGTATCGCGCATCGCTGTGGCGCGCGCTGTGCTATGCGCACCCGTGGACCACCCAGCAGCGCACCAGCGAACCCGATCTCTATGCGGTACAGGCCTCCCACGCAATCGCTGTGTGTGGTATCGACTGCCATCGGCTCACTCGTGCGTCGGCCGTGCGCGTGTGATTTCAGAGACTGGTGGCGGACAAGCAGGAGAGCAAGGCCCTGGAGCAGATCAGACTCGACCTGGATCGCACCCTCGTCGATAACGTCGTCTTCACCGCCATTCCCGACAAGTACGGCCAACTCACGGCCACACACGATCAAAGCGCAATGCGCTGACTGTGTGCGTGTGCTTGCTTCCAGGTGCGATCACCTGTTCGACGTGTTGAAGGCCTATTCGTGCATGAATACGACGCTGGGGTACTGCCAGGGCATGGCGCCTGTGGTGGGCGGTCTCATGTCGGTCCTCTTCAACGACGGTCTCCTCGCCGCCGAGGACAACCGCACATCGACGCTCAACGAGCTCGCCTTCTGGCTTCTCGCCATCATCCTCGACGGTCATGGGTGCGTGTCGATCGTCCTCGTCGTCGCACTCGCCCGCCCGCACACACGCACACACACACACACGCAGGCTCCCCTGTCGCTCACCATTCGCCACACCTCATGTGCGTGCGCGATCGCAGAATGTCGAGATACTACGAGCCCGGCATGGAGGGTCTGATCAAGGACGCGAGCCTGTTCCACGACGTGCTGGCGATCCACTTGCCCGAGCTGTCGGCCCACTTGGACCTGTACAAGCTCGACGTGCTCATGTACATGACGCCCTGGTTCCTCTCGCTCTACACCCACCTGCCCAACTGGGAGCTCGTCCTCGCCATCTATGACATGGTCTTTGTCGAGGGGTACGCGCTCACGCATGCCTGCCTGCTTGCCTACCTGCTAGTGACACTGGGGCTGTTATGCTTACGCGAACGCGCCGGCGGCTTACAGGATATCGGCACTGTTCCGCTTCGCGTTGGCCATTCTGGAGGGCTGCGCCGAGGAGCTGTTGAGCCGCCGCGGGATCGAACGCCTCCTCCCCTACCTCCTGAACGTGCCCACCGATCAACTCCGCACTGAGCCCGTCATGCAACGTAACACTCGTTCCTCCCTTGGTGTCTGTTATCTGATGTTGCATTGCGCGTCGCGAGTAACTCACATTTGACGCACGCGTGATAACTAGGCGCTGCCGCACTGGACATCGACAGCCTGATCGAGCAGGCCCACGCCAAGGCGGCGGCGGCGGCGGCCGCTCCCGCTCGCAGGGCCACGCTCGGTTCCACGCCACAGCGCTCGAGCGCCATGCCGTCAACTCCTCTCCGCACCGCCGCCGGCGCCACCGAGGCGCCCTCGTCTTCGCTCTTCCATCGCATGTTCTCTGCCTTCCCCACGCCGGTCCGCTCCAAGATCTCGCTCTCCTCGCCCTTCCAACCCCGTAACGCTTCGTCTTCATCGTCGTCGTCGTCGTCATCATCATCAGCGATTCCATTTCTCGCCTCGCCCTTCACCGCGCCCGTGAAGCGACGGGCGACCGCCACGACACTGTCGGCCAGTGTCATCGCATCGGCGGG
>CDFA01018961.1:0-18492 GCA_000826305.1 Acanthamoeba healyi
GGAGGGGGGGGGGTGCAAACACAGCAGCAGGCAGCAGCGTACCATAAGGCATAGTTGGACGGTGCGATCTTGAACTTCTCACAGGCGCGCTGCAGGATGACTGACAGGGATTGCGTGGGGGTGGGCTTCACCACCTCGCGCCTACCCTCGTAATTGATGATAAGCGACATACTTCTGACCTCTCTAACTCAGTCACGTTTCAATCTTGTATGACTTCTGGATGCCTCGTCCCCTCTTGTTGATGCTGCCGCTCCTTCTCCAAGTAGCAGTGACGTGTGTGACTTTTCCTGCTCTCGATCTTTCCTGATCTTCACTTTTCTTTCTGTTTTCTCATAATTTATTTGTGTTTTTATTTATTTTTATTTTTTGCTCTTTTTGTTCGTTTCTTGTCCACCTCACCCGGGCTGGCTTGTCAGTTCTCCTTGTATGTTTCCTTGACGAGGTGTTCTGCACATACAACAAGAGGTAAGGCCGCACGTACAGGGATTTGGTCCAAATTGATTGAGGAGAGAGGGGGAACCTTTCAAGGGGATGACGAGCTCGTCGTTGTCGCTGATGGTCACCTGATGCATCTTGTCCTTGAACAGGTACCGAATGCGCAGCTGCTTGTCGTCGCCGGGGCACGGATCGTAGAAGCCTGTGTACAAAGATCACAAGACCGGACGAGGCGTGGTCAGCACGTCATGCGATAGCGGCAATTGCACTTCATCAAGGAATCAACCAAGGAGGACACGCATATACCGTAGATGGCCGCCTTGGAGCCCTCCTCCAAGATGAGCTGCGAGTCCTCGACCTTGTACTGTAGCGGGACGGTGACGTCGATCACCGAACCCTCTTCAGCTTCCTCTTCGTCGCCGGTTGGGGTCGGCTCCTTCCACCGCCCGTACTGGCCCAGCACGATCACCAGCCCTGTGCGCCAGGCGGGAGGAAGGTGAATAGTTGGTCACACACTCAAATAAAGCGGACGCGGCATGACCAGGGGGGGGGGCTAATTACCGTGCTTGTTGCGTTCAGCGTCGATCTTCCTCTTGACCTGGGTGTGTATAAGGCGGGCGTCCATTTCAGCCTGCTGCCGCTTCTTCTTGATGTGCTCTGATCGCAGCCGCAAGGTCGCAGCCTTCTTCCTGCATCGTAGTAAGAGAGAGATGCGCATTGAATGTGTACCGAGGAGGGTGTGTGGAAATGAGGGAGGAAAGGGCGTACTCTCGCTTCTTGCGCTCTCGTAGGGGGTTGAGCCAAAACTGGGTGGCCGCCAAAACGCCAAACAGGGGCAACATGAAGGCACCCACGCTCGTCCACCCCTCGAGCCCTCGCGTTACCAGAAGAGGAAAGGAAAACTGCTGGCCAAAGTAGTTGTACCTGCGCTCGGAGAAGACATCGATCACGATTAGGAGGGAAACACAAACGAGCTTAGAATCAACGCGTGAGTGCAAGGACGATCCGGGGATGGCGGCACACGCACGTGGCGATAATAGTGCAGGCACCGTTGGCACCAAAACCCGTGGAAAGGCTGAGCTTGTTGCCTTTAGACACGCGCCGAGTGTAGCCCAGCCCAACGGACGGAAGTCCGTCGAGGCTCAGCTCCGTCTCCAGGCTGAGACTCTCCCGCTTCGACAGCTTCTTGGTGTAGCTGAACTCGAGAGATGGGATCGAGAAAGGCCAATCGCCCACGTACTCCACGTCCGCAAACTGGAGAAAAACAAGTGAGGAAGGAAAAATAGAGTGTAAAGCTGAGATGACCTCACACCGGCGCCACAGCCCATACCTTGAGATGCGAGGAAATGACGGTGGTCTTGGCCTGTCGGCGAAGTCCGAGCCGCATGACGTTGCTCTGCCCAATGGAGAATTGGGCATCGCCCAGCACCCGCTCGCTCAGCGTTTCCCAAAAATGGAGGGTCAGATTGCTCCCCTCGTTGTTGACATCGGCGATGATTGCGCCCACACTGCCGATTGCAAAAGCCGATCAGCGGTGCCATATCAACGAGAACGTTGCACAATCAACCTGCGCAAGTCACGTACTTGGATGACGACAACCTGGTCTGACCGATGAGCCGAAGGTTCCAAGCCTCCGGTCCGGCGACCACTTGCGCGTCAGCGAATGTGGTACGATCGACGTCGGAGCCAAAGCGCCGCCAGCCCAGAATGAGGCTGCTGCCGCGCTGCGCCACGTTGGCGCCCACGACCACCATGTTGCGGGAGTCGATTTGGTTCTGTGCACGTTGTCGTGGTGGTGATGATCAGCGCCGAATGCATGAGTTAGCAGGACAGAGGCGCAGAGGAACGAGGAGACAACAAAGTGCGAAATGGGCAGCGGACAGGAACCTGCATCATCTCGTTGATCTGCACGCCGAGGATGAACGGAAGGTTGAACTCCCCGGGCCCTCGCTTGAAAGCCGCTAGCACGGTGGTGACCTTGCCCTTCATCTTGAACTTGTTCCGCAACTCCTTCAGCTCCTTCTCCTTCTCCACCTTGTCGAGGTGTTTCTTCAACTGTGCCAGCGCGAAGCAAAGCACAGTGAGCAAACAGAGCCGAAGGAGGGGCAGAGCAAACGCTGCCAGCAGCACTGCAGAGATTGGACCACGGGCAGAGGGGGCGGAACCTCATCGAGCGTGGGGTAGCGCTTGACCAGCTCCTTGCAGGTGTTAGATTTCAGCGCTTCGAGGCCGTAGATGTCGTACACTGCGCGCTGCTCGTCGTCCATGAGCACCACGTAAGCGTAGTTGATCTGCACAAATTTCTTTTCGGCCTCGCCGCGAACATCGCCGCTGTGATGGTCCGGATGGAAAGAGCGCGCAAGCTTCCTGTATGCCTTGCGTATCTCGTTCTTTGACGCTGTCTTCTTTATCCCCAACAGCTCGTAGAGATCCGTGCCCTCTTCAATCTCCTCCGGGCCCTCCATCTTGCCGCTCTTTGCGCTCTACTATTTGTGCATCACGGCTGCCTCTCTTCTTTGCTTCCCGCCATTTCCTGGTATGCATGCGTTGCATTCCAAACTGATTGTCAAATATTCGAAGCATGACCATGGCACAGAGCAAGTTGGGTTGGCGACATGCCTTGGGCCAAGGTCTTTTGCTCAAGCCTGTCTGGACACTTGAATATAGACTGACTCCAGTTAGCATTAGTTCATGTATGCTTGCCTGTAGCCACACCATGCAGTGTCCCTCTGTGCAGGTATGGGTCTACCCACAACCCCAAGCTTCTTTTTTTGGAGATGTATTTAAGGCACTGGATTGTTGCTATTGAGTTCACCGTTCCCCTGCTGCACCCAGTAGGGACAACTCGGAGTGTGTCACTTTCTCTCCCGTTTGCTTGGCGCTTCCATGCATTTCCGGATCGGCAATATTTAATTGGTTGTTATGTCGCTGATTAAGGTAGCGGTGGGTGAGGGCGTAATACTGGGGTTCGCGCCTGTGGCTGCTTTGTCCGCCCTTCGCCGCCTCCGGAGCGTTACCCCCCCCCTCGCTGTGCCCCAGTGTGCGTCCTCGCCACACTCGTAATCTCTCAAGATGAGCCTCCTGGAACTGGATACCTGGGCTTCGCCCGTTAATTGGGTGTACCTCTTGACCTCGGCCGTCGTGGTGTTCTTCCTGGCGGACCACCTGAGCACCATGAGGAAGCGCAAGAGCCTTCCCGGGCCCCTGTTCGCCTGGCCCTTCTTCGGCGCCATCTTCGAGATGGTGTGGGACCCGACTCGCTTCTGGGACCGTCAGGAGACCTTCGGCCCGCTCTCGTGGAACGCCATCTTCGGCAAATTCATGGTCTACTCTCGCGACACTGATACTTCGATCAAAATCTTCAAGCACAACAGCCCTGAGGAGCTCAAGATCGTGCTCCACCCCAACGCCGTTCGTCTCCTCGGCGAGGACAACATCGCCTTCATGCAGGGCCCTGGCCACAAGGAGCTGCGCAAGCGCCTCCTGCCCCTCTTCACCAAGAAGGCCCTCGGCGTCTACCTCAACATTCAGGAGAAGGCCATCCGCGAGCACCTTGCCAACGTACGTTGATCCTCATGCCCCCTCACCTTCACCTTCGCTCGATCGCGCTCATTCATCGATCGTGCGCGCGGTCGCGAGTGTCACAATCAGTCCCCCATCTTTCGTTTTTCCAAATTTTCTCCGCCCCATCATCTTTTTCGGGCGCTACACGGCAATGCCGGCTTTCCTTTTCTTCCAAATTGAGCTGCAAATTCCCAATCGGAATTTAGCAATCTTCTCGCGTTTGATTTCATTTAGGAGATTGCTCAGTTTCCATTGAGTATGAGACCCACTCAAGCTAATTCCAACTCTGTCGCTTCTTGCAGTGGGTCAAGGTGTCTGAGCCCCAGAAGATGCGCGACTTGTGCCGCGACCTCAACGTCGACACCTCGCAGTCGGTGTTCATCGGCCCCTACCTGTCGACCGACGAAAGGAAGGAGTTCGCCAAGAACTACATGATGATGAACGAGGGCTTCCTGGCCTTCCCTCTGTGCGTCCCCGGCACCGCCCTGTGGAGGGCCGTGCAGGCACGCAAGAAGGTGGTGGCCACGTTGACCACGTGCGCCAAGCTCAGCAAGGAGAGGATGAACAAGGGCATCGAGCCCGAGTGTCTGCTCGACTTCTGGATGGAGAAGACCGTCGCCGAGATCAAGGAGGCTCAGGCCAGCGGCGCGCCCGCCCCGCCTCACAGCTCGGACCACGAAGTGGCGTGCACCACGCTCGACTTCCTCTTCGCCTCGCAGGACGCCTCGACCGCGTCGCTCGTGTGGACTTGCGGACTCGCCCTCACCGGCAACCCGGACGTGCTCGAGAAGGTGCGCGCCGAGCAGCTCAGGCTGCGCCCCAACGACGATGCCCTCACCACCGACGTGCTCGGCGAGATGCCCTACACCAACCAAGTGGTCATGGAGCTCCTCCGTTACCGTCCCCCCGCCACTCTCGTACCGCACATCGCCCTCAAGGATTTCCAGCTCACCGACGAGGTCAACGTTCCCGAGGGCTCGCTCGTGGTTCCCTCCGTGTGGGGCGCCTGCCACCAGGGCTACACCAACCCCAACACCTTCGACCCCGACCGCTTCAGCCAGGAGAGAGGCGAGGACAGGAAGTACGGCAAGAACTTCCTCACCTTCGGCAGCGGCCCTCACTACTGCCTCGGTAAGCAGTATGCCATCAACCACTTGATGTCCTTCCTCTCGATCATGTCGGTCAACGTCGACATGTCCCGGCACCTCACCCCCGAGAGCGAGACCATCGTCTACGGCCCCACCATCTTCCCCGGCGACGGCGTCATTGCCGAAGTGAAGGAGAAGAAGTACTACTAGATCTACCCCTCTTTTCTCCTCTTCCAGCCACTCCCTCCTCCCTCAGCTATAGCAGCCCCACGAAGCGAACCCCAGCACATCTCACCGCACGACCGAGGTAAGCCCTCCGGCGGCGCATACGGCCAGCGCACGGATGGAGCGAGTCAGCTCACGCATTTTTTGGAACCCATTTTGCTGGTCGGGCTCAGAGCAAGAGTGAAGAGCTTCGGCACAGCTTCATTTGCAACATCATCGTCATCACCACAAGGTGTTCACCGGCGTCCGGACCACCCAAGTAAAACATCATCCTAACAACACCTGCGTCCACCTCTTTGGCCCAAACCGCCCAACCGGACCTTTTCCAGTAGCGTGCCCCCTCAAGGTTAGGAAAGTTTAGGTCGCACACTTTCCCTCATCCTCGTGTCAATGGAAGATGGAGGCTGCTCCTGGTGCCCGCCCCGACGACCCGCGCGAGCAAGAGCAGGACCAAACGCGCCTCCTCGCTAGCGCAGGACTCGAGCTGGTGGAGTCGCTCGAAAGGTAATAATTTTTAAATCAATAATAAATCAAATCAATCAATTTGCTAATCCCTTCCCTCCTCAGATCTTCCCTTCCTCCGGACTCTGCCCGTAAGAGATGGCTGTGGAAGCTCACCATAGGGCTGGTGTTGATTGTGGGCTATGCCGGCTACTACGTGTGCCGGTCCAATCTCTCGGTGGCGTCGCCCTCCCTCATCAAGGACCTCGACCTCTCCAAGGCCACGTTTGGTACTTTCACTTCCTTCTAAGGCCTTCTCATTCATTTATCATCAGAGCAAGAGCACGCACGTGTGTGACGTTGCGGTCTACTCACGCAGACTCCCTCCCATCCATCCAACAGGCATCGTGCTGACGGCGGGTACGGCGGCCTACGCCGTCGGCAAGTTTCTCACGGGTCCGGTCATCGACTCCATGGGCGGTCGCAAGGTACGGCGCTTTGCCCATTGCAGCAGCAGCAGCAGCAGCAGCAGCTGCGGTCTTCTCACTTGTCCACATTCGGTCCAGGTGTTTCTGTTGGCCCTGTTTAGTTCGGTCGTGCTGACCGTGGTCTTCACGTTTGGCTCGTCGGTGTGGTACTTCACACTCGTGTGGATAGGGAACCGTCTCGTCCAAGCTGCTGGTGCGTGCTGGTCCTCTCAGCCGTCCATCGTTCATCTCACGTTTGACTGATAGCTCAATCGTCGCCATCTTCGCACATTTGCACATTGTTGTGCGACAGGCTGGCCTGCCGTGGTGAAGATCACGTCCAGTTGGTATCACCCCAGCGAGACCGGAAAGGCCATGGGTTTCATCTCGCTGAGCTTCTTATTTGGAGGTACAGCGCGCTCCTCTCCACGAGGGAAGACACGTTGTCGGCGGTTTGCTCACCGTCAACTTGATCTCACATCATTGCCATTGCGCAGATGCCATCGCGCGATTCTACTTGGCGGGAGTGCTGCAAGCAACGGACGACAGCTGGGTCGCCGTGTTCTGGGTCTCGGCCATCACGCTGGGCGCCATCGGCGTCCTCTGCTTCTTCATTCTCAAGGGATCACCCACAGATGTGGGGCTTCCCCTGGAGGAGGGAGAGGAGAAGACGAAACACGCCAAGGTCCAGGAGCGTCTGGAGGACCTCGATGACGAGGCCGAAGGGCGTGTTCAGGTTGGTTCAGATCCGCAGTTCCTCGTTGGTGGTGCCACTGCTCACACGCGCGCAATCTTTTGGTGTTCCTCGTCCTCCCAATGCAGGTCGTGGAGGAGGAGACGCAGCCCATGCCCTGGAGAGAACGGCTCGCGCCCTTGCTCCGTGACGTTCGGTTCTGGCTGCTCTGTCTCATGTCATTCGGGATGACCCTGCTACGGTCCACGTTCACGGATTGGGCCAACGTGTATCTCACCGACGTTACGCACGCCAGCTCGTCTGAAGCTGCGTTGGGAAGGTACCGTCTCGCACGTACGCCCTCACACAACGCGACCGTGACTCACCCCACACCGCTTAAACCGGACATGATCCCCGTGCAGCATCATGTTCCCGCTCACCGGAGGATTCAGCTGTTTGCTTGTGGGCTGGCTCAACGACAGACTGTCGCGTGCGCAACGAGGCCTCATGCTCCTGGCGTTCTTAAGCGCGTTGGCCGTTACCCTGGGCTTCTACGCCCTGGTCCCCGCGCGCAGTCTGACGCTAGCGCTGGGTGCGTGCCATGCGCATCTTCATCCCGTTTCGCGCCTTCCTCATCCACTGACCTCAATGATTGTGCGATGATGTGACGCGCAGTGTTCATATCCCTGGTGGGCTTCACGCTCACTGGTCCGTACACCCTGCCCGCTGGTGCGCTCTCGCTCTCGATAGGCGGTCCGTTGTGCGCCACCGCGTCCGCGCTCGTGGACACGACAGGCTACATTGGCGGCCTTCTCTCGGGCTATCTCGTGGGATTGATCGCCGAGCAGTACAGCTGGAACACGGTCTGGGGCCTGCTTGCCATCGTCACCGTCGCGACCATTGTCGTCACGGCGGCCTTCTCCCTGCTTGACTATCGGCACTCCCTCCAGGAACCGCTCGCGCGTATGAGCCCCTCGTCCTCTGGCGAGTTCGAGCTGCAGGAGATGGGTCTCGGCGGCAGCGGCGACGAGCAAGACGACGAGCTAGCGTTCGTCGGTTCGGATGAAGGGAGCGACCCGGATGAGGTCACCACACGCAAGAACAAGTGACTTCACCACCACGCCAGTCTTTTTCATCACCATCACCATCACCACCACCATCATACCTCTTCAGATCGCCACCATTACATGACCAAGAAGCACAAGCAGCTCACTGTGAGTATCTCACTGGGTGTCGCATTAAAAAATTCTTTTTTCTTTCTTTTGTAAACACTCAATTTCGATAGATGGACGCGACGGATGAAGCGGTTGTGATGATGCAAGAGGACGCCGTAGAGAAGGAGGAGGGACCTACGCCGCGAGACCGATTCCATGAGCAGTTGCGAGCGCGCGAGGCAAAGAAGAAGACGCCGTACGAGCGCCAGAATCGACTCAAAAAGAAGACGACGACGGGGGAGGGCACCAGAAGACGACGCACTGAGCTCGACCACTGCGCCTGGGGCGCGCTCGTCGCCGAGCGCTTCGACACCAAGAAGCGATTCGAGTGCTGGCGGTGCGACGAGCCCAAGGAGAGCCGCATCCTCTACAAATGGCACGTCGTCGCACCGCCAGAGCCATCTGCTGCAGATGGTGCAGCTCAGTTGCAGCGGGAGGCAGCGCCAGAAGGAGGCGAGGAAGGAGAGGCACAGAAGTCCGTCAAGACCATCTGCCTCGGGTGCTACGGGCATCTCCTCTCGCTGCGCAAGGGACGCGACGCACCGGCGCCTGCGAGCTCTCGGGAGCTGCTCGAGCCTCAGCCGGAGGAGATGGCCGATCGTGGGGCTGATCACGAGCAGCCCCAGCGACGAGGTGGAGGTCACGGTGAGGGCGTGGCGACGGACCAGGCCAGCCAGATACCGACCGTGCGCGCCCCGCATCCACACAAGCGACGCGAGAAGAAGCACGCCCGTGTGAGCTACGTCACCCCCAAGGGCATGCGCGGCGGCAGAGGTCGCGGCCGAGGGGGCAGTCAGCCGGCGCCACCAATCCACGAGTGAGCTGACGCCACGGCATGGCGGCGAGAACATACTGCACAAATCAATCGGATAAAAATATAAATAAATAATTCCTCGAAAGTTTTGATATTAAAAAGAAAAGAAAATCCAGATCGGCCAAGGTTGATGGATTGAAAAAAGCGAAGTGGCAAATGGACGCAGACGCGGACGACGATTTTGATGCGGTTGCCGATCTGAACGATGAGGACCTGGATGGGCTTTTCGAGGAGGAATTGGACGATCTGCCGGTGGGCATACAGTCCTCTGCGGCGCCACCGCCCGTGCGGCTCAAAACGGAGGCGATCGACCCTCCACCTTTCCCCTTCCTCCACACTCCTGCAGCAGCGACGCCCACCACGGCTCCACCTTTCGCCTCTTCATCATCCCTCGTACGACCGCCTCCGCGACCGCAAACCATGCAGAGCACGCCCTCGTCGGTGACCACACCTATCTCGCCCACCAAAGCTCTGCCCATCGCCTCCTCTGCCCGGACTGCCCCAGGCGCCGCTGCTGTGGTAAACTCCCTCCCTCCTCACCCCCTGTCGGTTCGCCTCACAGCTAATGCATGAACAGCAGCGCACGCAGACACAGGCCCAGGCGCAGACGTACACGCAAACACAGGCCAAGGTGAAGGTGCAAGTGCAGAGCCCGCAAACGGTGCGCTTTCCACAGCAACAACGGGTGATGCCACAGATGGCGCATCACAACAGCGGTGCTGCGGCCGCTGCTGTGACGCCGGTGAGACAACCACAGCCGAGCAAGTCGGCCGTGGACTCCTCATTGTTCGTCTCCACGTCGCTCCGCCGCGTCGAGCCCAATCCCGCCGAGTCCCCGCTGAAGCGCACCAAACTAAGCGAGGAGGACGCTATGGAGTTCGTCCTTAGGTACCGCCACCCCTGTCAGCTATCCGCTCACCTCAAATCACTGCTGTGACTGACGCCATTGTGTGTGCGTCACAGTACTCCGGTTCCAATGACACCGCTACCACTGGGGAGGCCGCGCATACCAGGCCCAGCGGGCGAGCTACTGCTGTCGACCACCAAGAAGAAGGACATACAATCCGTGTTCAAGAGCTCACAACAAGCCGTGCAAGCTGCGCCACTGCCCTCTCCGATCATCACCCGCGGCAGCGATCAGGCCGTGTCGCCCACTGATCCGGCACAGGACGTCGACTTCTACAACGGGCCATGGCTCACCATGCTCGAGTACCTTCAGCTGCCTCCATTCACGCCGGCCCAGGGCAACGCACTGCGGTTTAGGTTCAGCATCGAACACGTGCTGCAGGATGGGTACACTCTCCCATGCTCTCCTGCGTGATGACCACTACAAGGAGGAGGCTAAACGTGATCAACTCGTGTGCTCGAAGGTGGCGGGCAAAGGTGCCGCAGCTGGTGGTGGTGATAAAGAAGATCGCGACTGACACCAATGCGAGCGTCACGGTGAAGGACCCGACGGGCGAAATGCAGGGGACGATCCACAATTCTGCGCTCGACATTCATCCCAACCTCATCAAGCGAGGCGCTGTCCTCTTCCTTCGTCAGGTGAGCACACTGATGAGCCCCTCTCTACTCTCCCAACCGGTTCCTAGTTTGACCAGCCGGCTGGCTGGCTCCTCAGGTGTCTGTGTTCACGCCCATGCCGGGTTCGCACTACCTCAACATCACTGACGCCAACATCGTACACATCTTCCCACAAAACCTGCCCCACCCAACGGTACGAAGCTTCACATGACGTTGCTGGACCCTTGCTCGTTCGGACCCTGACAGCCGCCTGTATTACTCATCAGAGCCTCCTCAACGTGAAGACCTGGCGGCATACGTTTTCGCCGCTGGAGGCTTACGAGGGCAGGCCCCCTCCACGGTCCCTGCCGCGACAAACGCTCGGGGCCGACCTGGCGCCTCGCGGGCCATCTGCTGCCAGCGCTAGGTCACCCTACGCCACGCCAAAGGGCGCGTCAATGCCTCCACATCCAGGCGTCAGGCACGCGCCGGCGCCCGCCCCACCGCCGCTTCACGCCCCTCCCCGACAGGCGCTGCCACCGCAAGCCGCGCCCTCACAGCGGTCGCAGTTCCGTCAGCTCCCGCAGCAGCAGCAGCAGCAGCCGGCTGAACTGGACGACATGGACCTGCTCCTCGCCACCATGGACCTCCCATGATACGACTACGCAGTGGTGTGTAAATAGAGAGAGCGGCAGCGCTTCCTGCGCTCGTCGTTTTATGACTCGCGATGCTGAGAGAGAAGCCGCGTTAGGAGCCGAAGGCGCTCTCCTCGGCATCGATCTGCTTGAAGGCGTACTGTCCTCGGCCCGAAAACTGAAGGACGTACTCGTGGTACTGCCAGAGGGACTTGCGGTGGGAGACAGTGAAGAGGGTGATGCCGAGCTCCCTGCACCTCGTGTAGATGTAGCCCTCCACGTCCACGCTCACTGCGCTCGTGCACTCGTCCAAAATCGCAAACTGGGGCTTGTGGTAGAAGAGTCGCGCCATGGCTACTCGCTGCTTCTCTCCTCCGGACAGCACGTCGGCCCAATCTACATCACATCGGTTGCGTGTGTTAGCCACTATCGGCCGAGCTTTTGTGCATCAAGAGGGGCCAAGGGGGTGTACCTGACACAGCGTCCCATCCGCCCTCGCGGTCGACCAGGTAGTCAAGCTGGACTTGGCGGAGATAGTCCACCAGGTCGGCATCGGTGCCGCCAGCCTTGCGGAACTGCTCGTGGGAATGGGGGTAGATGACCTGGTCCCTCAGCGTACCAAGCGCAAGGTAAGGCCGCTGTTTTTGGATTGAAGCCATCGTGAGTAAAGGCCCAACGCGTAGATACGAAGAGGACAAGCAGAGAACGTACCTGAGGCACGTAGAAGAGCTTGTTCTTGGCCGGCTTGGTGAGAGTGCCACCAAAGAGCGGCCACAGTTCACCGAGGATACGGAAGAGGGAGCTCTTGCCGCAGCCGTTAGGTCCAGCCACCAGCACGTTCATGCCCGACCTCACCTCGAAGCTCAGACTCTCGATCAGCAGATCACCGTTGGGCGTCACAATGGGCACGTCCTGCATGCAGCGTTTCAGAAAGAGAACATAAGCTATTTCACTCAAACACGCGCATGCTTGTGACTGTTGAACACATGCAAGTTGTTTGTACCTCGAACTTGATGATGTGATCCTGGGTGATGATCTTGCCGCTGTTTGGCTTCAGCTCGCGAGTGGAGCCGGTGCTGGAGCTGGGATTCTTGGTGACCATGGTGCGCTGGTAGGTACCGGCGTTGAGGTCCTTGAGCACATTCTGGAGCTCGGTGACGCGGGCGGTGTAGCCGGCAAGGCGGGTCAGTTCGCGGCCAGCGAGCACGAGGCGACCAACGGCGAGGGCCATGTTCATGAGCATGCGGCCGCTCTTGTAGTATTCCTCCATGAGCTCAGCCTGGCTGGCGTTGCGCAGCTTCATGTTGTTGAGATCGAAGAACGGACGGCTCACCACGAGGTAGCCCACGCACGACGCGCAGTACTTGGCGATGATGCTGTCCACGATGCCCAAAAGCGCACGGAACTGGATGGAGTAACGCAGGTGGTTGACCAGCCCGCGGAAGGACTTGTCGATCACCGATCGCTCCTTCTGATTGCCGCCGTAGAAGGCCACCTCCTCGCTGTGGGTAATCAGACGCGAGTTGACGAATCGGAACTCGCCCTCGAGCCTCTGCTCGTTCACCGTGAACTTGCCGATCGGTCGCCGCAGCCGCGTGAGCAGCAGACCCGACACCAGCAGGTAGCCCAGCATGCTCGCCGGACCTGTACGCCATCACATAACCGCCGTCAGTGATCCTTGCTTGAGCATCGCGCAAGGAGAGAGGGCCGGGGAGCAATACCCTGGGCACCGATAGCGCCAGAGAGCTTGCGCGCGTAGATGAAGATATCCAGGATGGGCTTGCTGACGTTGGAGTAAAGCTCTGACACGCTCGTGCAGAACTTCTCCACATCCTGCGTGAGCAGCTGGTCCGCGTTGGCAATGCGGTTGTCCAAGTTGGACACCTTGTAGTAGGTGAACCCTGCCATACGTGCCGCGCGCACTCAGTCAGTTTATCGGGCGAAAGCGTCAAGGAATCTTCACAATCCAACGAGAGCTCGAGCGCAGTGAGCAAAACACACAGAGAGAGAGAGAGAGGGAAAGAAGGAGAAGAAGGGAATGCAATGCGCGCGCATTGAGCAAAGAAATGCGTAAATGAAAATTTGGATTGGGGGGGGGGATGAATCGCTTACCCTTGAGGTACTCCTGGTAGAGGTGGTTGGTGAGGCGGGTACGGAAGCGGAGGGCGAGCTCGTTGAGGCCGTAGCGGAGGAGGTTGTTGACGAGGGCGATGGGGAAGAAGGCCATCACGAAGTTGAGGAACACGACCACAAAGCCCTGGAAGTCGCGCGTGATGATGGTACGCTCGATGGCCGTCCCGTTCTTGAGCATCCACACGTCGCACCACGTTCGCGAGAGCATCATGGACGCCACCAGCACCATGAACCCGCTCTCCGGCGAGAACGGGCCGGGGATGAGGATCTTGAGGAGGCGCCACAATCGCGAGAAGAAGACGCCATCGACGGCCACCTTCTGTCGAGCGGCCCCGTCTTCCTTTTTGGTCTGCAGCAGCTCGGGCCTGTTGGACTTCATCGCCCAGTTGCGCGTCGTGATCACGTACACGATGGACGAGGCAACGATCGCCACCAGGCCCACCGTGCGGGTGCGGCTGCCCAGGATGATTTCCGCCACGCGACCCACACCCACGGTTGTGCTCCCATTAGGCGTCACTGGCGCCAGCTTTGATAAGGCGCCCATCTTCTCCTTCTCCTTCTGCTGCTTCTTTCCTCCTCCTCCTCTCTCTCTCTGTCACCTCGATCGAGTCGCGAGCGGAATTGAACTTGGGGAGGGAGGTCGCCGGCGTCTTGCGGGAGAGACGGATTCCCCACCCACCACCCGAAAATCACCCCGCCAAATGAAAGGAAAAGAAATAGAGGCCGGCTTTATTTTGATCACGAGAGAAAACACAAAGGAAACGCAAGTCCCGAGCTGTGTGAACGGAAGCTTCGAACCCACCAGCAGGATGGAGACAGCGAAAGTGGAGGGGTTCGTGGTGGCCCTCTACAACTACATCGCGCGAAAAGAAACGGAGCTGTCATATCGAAAGGCCGACGTGCTGGCCCTCCTCCGACCGCCAGACAGCTCGGGCTGGTGGTACGGTCGCCACGCCACAGCCGACGGCGCAGCGGCCTCCACCGGCGGGGGTATCGTCGAGGGCCTGTTTGCGCACAACTACGTCAAGGCCATCGAGCTCCAGCCCTATGTGGGCAAGCACGCGTTCAGGGGCAAGGGCGACGACGACGCCTACCTCCCCTTTGCGCAGGGCGACGCGCTCGAGGTGGTACTGCCTGACTCGAGCGGCTGGTGGCTCGCACGCAAGGCTGGAGGAGGCCGTCTGGGCCTCGTGCCATCCAACTACATCGCCGTCGCGCCCAAGGAAGAGGAGCCGCGGCCGGTCCTCCAGCCCGAGCAGCAGCAGCAGCAGCAGCAGCAGCAGCAGCAGCCACGTGATGATGCGGCAAGCACCGACGCCAGCAACAACAACTCGACCGGCAGCACGGACACTCCGGAGGATCGAGACAAAGAGACCTCTTCGCCTCGACAACCACAACAGCAGCAGCAACCAGAGGCGAACGTGATCCACGCGGAGAAGGAGAGCGAGGAGAAGCCCACAGAGGCGGAAGCCAAAGCGGCGCTCTCTGATGCCACTCTGGTGCCGACTAGGTTGGAGGAAGTGCTGCCTCCCTCTGCGCTGTTGGATGCTGCTCTCGCGCAACTGCTTCCCTCGCTCCACAGCCTCGGCGGCGACACTAAGCCGGACTCAATGGAGGGAACAGTCGAGGCTGGCGTACAGGAGGGCGAGGGCGCAGCCGACCTGATCCCGTTCCTGCGCGACCAGCTGCAGCGGCGGGAGCAGTTCGCTACGCAACTGGCCGATATGCTTCAAGGCGGCGACCACGACACCGCCGCTGCTGTGCTCACGCACTCTGGCTGATCGCATAAGTGAACCCTGTACACTATCCCTCATTTGAATAGAGAGGGTCGGTCGACGACCACCAATGATTGAAGCACGACGACTACCTTGAATCAAGAGGGAGGAGGGGTAGTGGTGGTGGAGGAGGACGACGAAGCCACCTCCTGCTTGATCTCGTCGACGAACTTGCGCATGTGGAGGATCTTGGGCTGCGCCTCACCGGCGTCCCAGGCGTCGATGTACTTCTGGTAGCGCACGTTGTACTCGGGCGGCAGCACGTACACGCGAAGGTCGGTCGTCCACAGGAGCTCGCGCAGGGTGACCTGGTCCTTGGGCAGCGCGGCGGCGTGGAAGGCCTCCTGCCATCGCTTGAGGAACGCAACCACACCCGCGCTCCGGCGGAAGAGGAACACTCCGCTGTTGAGCTGCGGGAACTCGGGCGGCGGTGAGGAGTGACTCACGCCTCCGTCCACACCTGATGAAGAGGTGCTGGACGACGCTGCTGTGGCGCTGCTCTTGGAGTGCGAGCGGCGGTGCGCGTGAGCCATGCACATGTCGAACCGGTCAAGCAGGCCGAAGAGGCCAGAGACGTCGGCCACGACGCGGGTGTCGGCATCAAGGAAGAGGGTGCGCTCGTAGGGCGTGCGCCACAGGTGGTCGACCTTGGAACGACGGTGCGGGTTCTCTATGCGCTCCACCGAGGCGAACACTCCGGCCTGCTCGCACACCTCGGGCAGGTCTGTCCAAATGAGCACAGGCAGCGCCCCGCCGCAGTGCTCCCTCACGCTCCGCGCGCTCCTGATCGCGGCCTCCACGTAGACGCGCCCTGTGGCCACTAGCACCACGCCGCACCCCGCAGCCACCTTATTGCTTTCCTCCATGGTGCAAGCTTGTGGTGGAGTGTGTGGCCGCTGCTATTTTTTCATTTTATTTGGGCCGATTGTGTTGCATTTCGTAATTGTTTCATTTGTAGAGCAAATGGCAGTTTTCAACATTTTTATTTTTAGGGCATTTTCCTTTTTTGCGCCGCTACCACTAAAGGTCAGTGGCGCGGGGTGCACTGCGGTGGTGCATCCTTTTGGCGGCGGTGTCGGTTTCGGACTGTTCCACGGGGGTGGAGAGGAGCTGGTTGACGCAGAAGCGATAGAGGTCATTGTTGACGTTGGTCCATCGGGAGATATGCTTTTGCAGCGATGCCACCTGCTGCTGCAGCTCGCGGTTCTGTCTCTCGAGCGCCTCCTCCTTAGTACCCTCCGAGGCCGACTATGCGCATATTCAGCCAGCGTTGGTCAGTAAGTGTTAACACACATGTACACAAGAGCAAAGGACGACGTCAAGGCACACCTCCAGATTGCCGGCGGAGAGTGGAAGATAGGACTCATTTTCGGTTTCTTCATCGAGCAGGTCGTCAAACATCAGCCTGGTGTCGCCCAGCACGATAGGGATAGCCATTGAAACCATCAGGTTGGTGTTGTCTCCGGCGGCGTACGCTGTGAGGGACACGTATTATCAGCAAGGAGTGCTCAGTCGGTCACTCAGTCACTCAAGGCTCTCCCTGAAACTGTTGCTCCAGCAATCAACAGGGCTATGTACCTGACTGCTCGTTGCGGTGCAGGAAGGTCTTGAACGGCTGTATCGTTTGTGGCGTCTGTCAAGGCGAAGAAGAACCAGAGTGAGATGTTGTGCCACATCCTGCAATACGCCATGCAAGCCGCCCTGACCGCATACCTTGTCTGTTTGTTTGTCATCAATGTTCATGTCCTCGCTGAAGGGTTTGGCCACAATAGTGGCGTAGGTGACGGGCCCCTTGTTAGTCGTGAAAGTGCGAATCACTTGTCGGCTGCCCAGATCCCACATCTTCAGGAAGAAGGCTGTGGTCAGCGAAGAGAAATTGGGTGATCAGCTTTCGGAGAGATTTAAATATAAATGCACCTTTGCCGTTCCGTCATGAGAAGCGGAAAGCAACAAGCTGCCGTCCAGCGACACGCTCAGGCTGCTGATGTGCCGATCATGAGCCGAGAGTGTGTCGAACACCTTCTCCTCGCCCATGTCCTGTCCAAGAGATAGGGGTTGTCAGAGATTGAAGTATCTACGTAGCTTCTCTTGTGAGAGATGGCGCAGCAAACGTACCAGCAAACCTCCTTCAGATGTGACGGACATAGCGTCCGAGTTGGGCAGAGGCATGGTGAGATCCACAGCGTAGACTCGGCCATCTACGGACCCGGCGAATAGGTGCCGCTCGAGGATATCCATCGTGACTGTCGTGAGACACGAAGGGAACTTAAGCGAAGCTGCCATGCGTCGCGAGGGAATATCCCACACCTGATATCGAAAGAAGAGAGAGAGAGAGAGAAAGAGCCCACAATTGTGAATACTATGTGGCGTGTGTTATGGTCGCGGATAAACAGCGCACCTTGCAAGTCTGGTCCTTGGAAGTGGTCAGAATGCGTCCCTTGACGCCGCCGACACCGCAGGAGATAGAGGTGATGGGCAAAGCGTGCTCATTCCATGTGTGCTCGGGCCGAACTGAGGTCTCGTCTGAATTCTCTGCTGCTCGACCATCCTCGTCGCTCTCAAAAATGCTGCACCAGAAGCGACATCATTCATCTAAGGTCAGGTGGGCACCGCGCGCGAGAGCTAAGAACGAAAACTGGTTGACCGCGGCATTACCTGGCGAGGGACCACAGATGCAGCAGGGCATCCTCTCCACCGGAAAGGAGGAACATGTCGTCCGTCGTCCAGGCGAGGGCGGTGACACCCTTGTAGTGACCCTCCCACATTTTGAGCATCCTGCCTGTGGCCACCTTGAATAGGTACACAAACGGATGAACGGCGAAATCGGTCAGCTATCTGGTTGCCTGATGCGCGAGCCGGACGAGAGTGATGGCTCAGTTAGGGACGCACCTGCCACAAGTAGAGCTTGCCGGACGGCGCACCAGCTGCACAGTAGAGACCCTAATAGCGTGGTGTCCCGAGTGATCAGGAACTCGCAATGCAGGGCACACATAAGCAGTGCACAGTTGCAGATCTGGCGGCGGCGACGACGACGTACATCGTGAGAGACCGAAAGAGTCTCCAGCTTCTCCGGGACGCTAAACCGAAGCACCGGTTGCTCCTGCACGTTTATTTGTTTTGTCAGATTTTCATTTTTTTTACAAAAAATTGCTTCTATAAAATAAGCATTTATTATTTGCGCAAAGAAATAGTGAATCTCCGGAGTTGGAAACGATTTTAAATCTCTAATCTTGCGGGAAATCAGAGGAGGGGTGGCGCACCCGGGTCCACGACCAGACGTGAATGGAGGGTCGGGCCTCCTGAATGGCCAACATGTGATGCTGGCCAACAAGGGACCAGGCATTGGAGCGTCCGCTGGTGTTGTTCTTGAAGGCGCGCAAATGCTGTGCCGTCAACGGATTCCAAACGTGGATGGCCGCATCGTCCTTGGAACAGGTCACCACGACCTCATTGGCAAATCGGCCTTCCATTTAGTCGATGATCACCGGTCTTAGGTCCTACAAAACGTTCGAGAGAGAGAGAGAG
>CDFA01018963.1:0-15608 GCA_000826305.1 Acanthamoeba healyi
GGGGGGGGGATAATGTTATCCGCTGCCGATTTGCGAAATTGGTGGACAGGATGGTGTGCTGTAGTGGGTACCTCCTCCTGATCAGACACTTCCTCTTCGTCCAATGTAATGTTGGGTGTGGTGACCATCGATGAAGAAGGCCTGAGCAGCTCGCCTGCTGATGCTGCAGCACCATTCGAGCCACCCCCCAGTAGGTTGGTGGTGCTGTTGCTCGCAGTGAGCCGCTGCTCGAGGCGCTCGGCCTTGATGGGATCAATCGACATCAGATGCGCATCCCCTGGGTAGGAGTTCATCCCTGACTCTGAGTAGTGCAGCGATAATCCCTCACCCAGCATGCGAGGAGAGGATTCAACAGCTGCGGGTCCAGGTGTGGCGGACGAGCTTTTGCCGTCGGCCCGTGACGGAGGAAGATGTAGAGGGCAGCGCGAGCCTTTTGGTTTGTGTTGAAGACGGACGAGTCGCTGCGCAGTTGGTGACTGCGCGTGGTGGCGGGCGAACGCTCAACAACAGCAGGCGCGCGCCTAAAGGGGGCTTGAGCTGGTGTGGAGGAGAAGGGGACGTCGACACAAACAAGCCCTGGTGTGTGCAAGGGCGGGGTGGTGGCAGGTTCTGAGCAGGCACGGCGCCCGCGGGACCGTATGCGGCAACAACGACGCTCTCGGCGCAGACGCCGTGAAGGTTCCACGAATGATGGGAGTGAGGAAGGAAATAACCCGGTTCAGTACCCCATCTCCCCAGCCGAGCGGTACACCTCAGACCGTCTGACAGTGCAGCCGCACCAGGATCAGGCGCAGCCCGCCAACACGGTCGAACAGACGCAAAAAACGGTGCTGGCGGCCAGCGCAAACCCGCTGTGGTGTGGGGTTGTTGGTCCCAAAAAGGCGGGCAAAGAGGAGCGGAAGGAATTCGTGAAGTTGTCGACACAAAACAATCTGGCCGGTATTTGTGAGGCTTGGGGTGGGCGCAGTTTTCTTTCTTTCTTTTTCCTCTCTCTCCCTGCTGTATCGGCCATCGTCCCCTTGTTCGACAGGGCCTTCCTCCTCAATCTAATCTCCAAAGATGCCGCGCAAGCCTCACGCCCCCAGAAATCATGACCTCGTCCGTGGTGTCTCGCGCTACTCGCGCAGCGCCATGTTCCGCCGCAGCGGTAAGGCCGCCGTGAAGAAGTCGGGCCACCAATGGAAGGATGTGGCCGCCGTCAAGAAGGCCCCCAAGAGCGTGGAGAAGACCTTCAACAAGACCGAGAAGAGGACCGTCGTCACCAAGGCTTCGCGCTTCTACCCGGCCGAGAACATCCCCAGGCCCATTCCCTCGAGGAAGAGCCACCACAAGCCCGCTCACCTGAGGTCCTCGATCACCCCCGGCACCGTCCTGATCGTCCTCTCCGGCCGCTTCAGGGGCAAGCGCGTGATCTTCCTCAAGCAGCTCCAGCCCTCTGGCCTCCTGCTCGTCACTGGCCCCTTCAAGGTCAACGGTGTGCCCGTCCGCCGCATCAACCAGGCCTACACCATCGCCACCTCGACCAAGGTCGACATCTCCGGCCTGGAGGTGCCCGCTAAGTTCGACGATGCTTACTTCAAGAAGGGTAAGGCCCCCAAGAAGGAGAAGTCCGAGGAGGAGTTCTTCGCCGCTGGCTCGCAGCAGGTGCGTCTCTTTTCTTGCGGTCATTTTGCCCCCATTTCATCCATTTGTGTAACAGATGCCTGACATTGCTGCATTTTCCTTTTGACTTTACAGAAGAAGACCATCGATGCTCACAGGATCGCCGATCAGAAGGCTTTCGACGCTAAGGTGCTCGAAGTCGTGAGCAAGGTCCCCAACCTCGCTGCTTACCTCAACGCCAAGTTCTCGCTCACCAAGGGTCAGTTCCCCCACCTCATCAAGTTCTAAGCGGACTGTTTGGGTATATAAAACATAAAAAGGCCAAGGCGGCTTGCAAAGCATCTCTCTCTGTAGCCCCCCCCCACTTCCATCTCAACCTTCTCCGTGCAAGCTTGGGTGCTGGTGGTTCTTTTATTCGTCCTCGCCACGCTGTTCGTGTGGGCCCTACCGAGAAGGTTGCCGCTGTTCAGTCGCCGTTGAGCAGTTCTTCCATCGCCTGTGCTGCTCGTGTACAGTGCTCCCAGGGGGAGGTGGTCAGCAAGGCAGTATGCTCACGGGCGCAAAGTGAGAGCTGGCATACCACTACGGCGCAGTTCCTCATCTGAGGCCGTGTCTTCAGAGTGTTGGCTACGAGGGAGCGGCAGCAACGGCAGCGCCTCTGCGGTCGTGTGCGGTTCGGCTTCGGCTCTTGGTCGCTTGTTCCTCTCCTGAGTCGCGAACTTCTGGTCGAACAAGGCTTTCCTCTTCGCCGCCTGCGCACACCATGACGATCAGCACCAAGTCCATGTGATGCATCCACAGTGTTCATAAGTGTGTACCTCCTGGGTGGGGTCTGGGATAGCGCTGGCAGCTCGGGTTAGGGTCGCTGGCGGAGGAGCCATGGATGTAGACCGAGAACCCGTGCCGCTGGCGGGGAAGGCGAACGGCGCGGCAGGATTGGGTTGGGATCGATCAGATGTTCGATAGGCACGTTCTATTTCAGAGAGCATTGCCTTGAGGTCGCTGCCCAAGTGAGCGTCCGCCACATTGAGCTCATCCTGGGGTTCACCCTCCTCTGGGGCGGCTGCACAAGGAAGGAATAGAGTCAGAGGGAGGACTCACAAACTTAGCTCTAGTCAACAAGAGGTCACAGTACCGGTGCCTTGAGCGCGTTCCTTGGCCAAGCTGTACAACCGTGCGATCTTATCAATCGCGCTGACATCCAACGCATTTCGCTACATAGGGTGACGGGCAGTAGACGCAAGGATGGCTTGTTAGTTACCTACGCACAGACACAAATGCCAAGCGGCGATGACGGCTGAAGAGAGAAAGCTACCAGAGTGTCGGCCTGCTGCAAGTACGGCGGCAGCTCCGTAAGCATGCTGCTCATCACGCACGCAGTTGGAACATGTCAGTACGAAAGAGGACCAGCTTTCGGCGGTAGGTGCTCACGCGTGGATGGAAACGCACTGAAGGTTGGCCGAAGGAGTCGAACGAGGTCCGACAGGAGCGTAGGCGGTGAAGCAGAAGCTTTGGTCCTGGCGCAGCTTACGGAAGACGTGGTAGGCTTCCCAAATTCGCTGGTTCTTGATCTCAAGGTAGAGACGATGCAGGTACTGCCACGTATCTAGGGTCGCGGGGACGTGAGCACAATGCGCACATACACATCCTCTGCACGCACGCACGCACGCACGCACGCACGCACGCACGCACGGAGAGAAAGGCGGGCACCTTTAGATATGCGTATGGGCGTTCGTGGCTTGTAGAGTTGGGTGTTGTAGAGGGTGTAGAGGCAGTAAAGCGTGCCCACGAGCACCAATAGTGGTTGCGGGCTGTACAAGAAGCCTGTGCACCACACACACGCGCAAGCGGTGGTGATGTCTCAGAAAGGTCGCTCGTGCCAACACTCGCGGGTGAGGGAGGGGCAAGCCGTCGTACCGAGGGTGGAGGAGTAGAGCCGCTGCATGTACTCGCTGTACTCCATGTCCTTTGGCTTGGCGTGGTGTATGTAGCTGAACCGCATCTCCTTCCACAACTCCTTGAAGTCCTTGTACGAGAAGGGGCTGCCAGACTGGCAGGCACAGCCACACCGCGACAGCACGCGGGGTAAGCAGATTGCATTTACGGAGATGCCGGCAGAGAAATGACGAAGGGGGGGGGCTGCACACCCGCATGTATTTGGCCACGAGCTTCTTGATGTCGTAAAAGTAGCCCGGGTAGGCACCGGCCGGCGGGGTAGGCACCTCCATCTCAGTGCGCTGTCTCTGTTCTTGTTCCTTTTCTTTTCGTTTTTGTGCGTTCGAAACGAAAACGAAAACAAATTGAATAGTTCTAAACAACAATCGAAATTCAGAGCCTCGGCAAAACGGCGAGAGAAAGAGAAAGCGAACATACCAACACAAAACGACACGCATAGATGGAGGGAGCAGCAGTTGTAGCACGCACACTGAAGGCGCTTGAGGTCACCGATGTGGTACGTCAGGTCTTTTTTTGTGTCCATTAGAGCGTCGGTAAGTTGATCATACACATCGTATAACCACGGTTTCGCACCAAAGTTTGGTGTGGTTGGCAGGCCAGTGACCAACGTGGCCATGATGTCACAAGCCGAGGGCATCCACTTCTGGTCCTTCCGCAATGAACAAGCTGCTAGCTATGCCGGTACTAAATTTTATTTTCTAGCTCAATAACTATAATTTTAATTTCATAATAATTTTTATCACATATTAAAAATTTAAATATGCATATATATTTTAAAAATAAATAATAATTACATAAATTAGAACATTAGCTTCAAGGAACGCAATGCGCAGTTGCACGTGCCCCGCGAGCTCGCAGCTTTGTGACGGGCGCTGATTGGCGTGGACGTGCGTGACTCATTCACACAGCGGGCGCCGCGGGCTACATGACGGGCCGCCCTGCCGTGTGTCTGGCCGTGTCGGGTCCGGGCGTGGTGCACGCGCTCGCTGGTTTGGGCAACGCATGGGCCAACTGTTGGCCGATGGTCCTCCTCGGTGGTGCCACCGCCACGGAGAACAACGAGATGGGCGGCTTCCAGGTTCGTCCGATCCTTTTGATGTCCTCGTGGCCCTCTGTTGATTGACGACGGTCGCCGGTCTCGCCGCAATGCAGGAGGCGCCCCAGATCGAGACCGTGAGGCCCTACGTCAAGTTGGCTTGCAGAGCCGAGTCGCTTGCTCGCGTGCCCTTCTACATCGAGAAGGTGAGATCAACCACACCCAGTTGCGCACGCGCATTGTGACGAACTGATTTGTGGTATTCTGAAGTTGCTAACGACGTCGGCACAATTCTATCATGGCCACGCACAGGCGATGCGCGTGGCCATGTACGGCAGGCCAGGACCAACTTACGTCGAACTTCCGGTACCATCTCCTCTCCTGATTCCTTCTTTGCTCAACCTCGAGGCCTTGTTGACACCCACGCGGCACGTTCGACCAGGCTGAGGTGCTCTACGATTTCATCGGAGAGGACAAGCTGGTGCTTCCGCTGCCCATCCCGCCTCCTCCGCAGACCTTTGCCGACCCCAAGTCCGTTCGTGCGGCTCTGGACTTGCTCAAGACGGCCAAGAACCCGCTCGTCATTGTGGGCAAGGTACCTATCTCTCAATAATGACTTTCAGCTTAGTGCAATCGTTGCCTAACCCCTATCACGTACTAGGGAACCGCCTATGCCCGTGCCGAAGCGGAGGCTACTTACTTTGTGTATGCTCACCACCAAGAACTCGTGATCGGTATCGCGACTTGATCCTTGAATCTGACGCTTGTGATACGTTGTGTGCTCCACAGTGAGAAGACCGGTCTTCCGTTCCTCCCCACGCCAATGGGTAAGGGCGTACTCTCCGATGAGCACCCGCAGTCCGTCGCTGCTGCACGCAATCTTGCCCTACAGTCTGCCGACGTCGTCCTTCTTCTTGGTTGGTTTTCCTACTCCCCACTTCAGTTCTTCTATTACGCCTATTGCCAAACTCACGCGCTCGTTCCTCCAACCGCAGGCGCTCGGCTTAACTGGATTCTGCACTTTGGCCAGCCTCCCCGTTACCGCAAGGACGTCAAGTTCATTCAGGTCTCTATCCATCCGTCCATCCATCAACAGTTTTCCAAGCCGTATTTCAGTCACCTCTAACGCTGTTCTGCTTCACTGGCCCCCGCTTCATCAGGTCGACATTGCAACTGACGAAATGAGCAACACCGTTCGTGCGGAAGTGGCCCTGGCCGGCGACGTCAAGGCTGTCCTGTCACAGCTTAACGAACAGCTCGCCGCCAAGGTAAGCAGTTCGCATGCACCCGAGTTAAAGTGCGTCTAGTGGAGCGTTGATGCTGACTCGCTCGCATGTGCGCTCGCATACACAACGCAGGAGAGCTCTTTCCACTTTTCGAAGACGAGCGCATGGTGGAATGCCTTGAAGGACAAGGTGGCGAAGAACAAGGCTGTCAACGCAAAGCTGTGCGCTGATGAGCGGATGCCGCTCTCCTATTACCGGGCTCTCAAGGGCGTTCACGACACTCTTCCCCACGACGCGATCATCGTCTCTGAGGCACTGCTATTCCATTCTTGTGCTCTAGCTCGGCCTCAAAACGTCTCACTGACTGTCATGAACCACGCAGGGTGCCAACACGATGGACATCGGCCGTACGATCTTGGACAACAGACTGCCTCGCCACCGCCTCGATGCCGGCACGGTACGAGAGTCCCCCTCCCCCACATCGCAGCTCTCCCCTCAACTCTGTATCTCACCATTAGACCATGGTGTGAGCGCACAGTGGGGCACCATGGGCGTGGGCATGGGCTTTGCCATCGCCGCGCAGGTCGTGCATCCCGATAAGAAGGTGGTCGCCATTGAGGGCGACTCCGCGTTCGGCTTTTCGGGCATGGAGATCGAGGTAAACTTCCTCTCCTGCCTGCTGTTGGGCCATGATTGGAGACTGAGTTATGGACCTGACACAATACACACAGACCATGTGCCGGTACGGGCTCAACGTGTGCACGGTGATCATCAACAACAACGGTATCAGCATGGGCGTCGAAGACCTGTCTGGCTTCGAGAAGCCCAACAATGTACCGTTCTTCGTCTACACTCCCCAAGGTACCACCACCGCACGTGTCCCCTGATCTCGAAATGTGCGTTGATTGACGCAATCTTCGATTCTCTTCGACCGAAACAGCGCGCTACGAGAAGCTGATTGAGGCGTTCGGCGGCAAGGGCTACTACGTGACCAAGCCCGAGGAGATCGAGCCCGCCATGAGGGACGCTCTCGCGCAAAAGTGCCCCACCATCGTCAACATCATGATCGACACCGCGGTACGCCTTTCCGCCCATCCCACGCCGCATTATGTGTCTCACTCACACGCCCCGATCGCGCCGCCGTGCAGGCCAAACGCAAGCCCCAGGACCATCCCTTCGAGATGGGCGCAACCCTCCACGGTGGCGCCCAGGCCAAGCTCTGACGACCGCCTCGAATGTTTAATGCTTGTCCGCACAAACTACAAATTCGCGGAACTGAAAATAAATTCCAACAAAGATATTAATTTCTGTGCGCTATTTTTGTGCATTTTGATTTTGAATTCAAAGCGGTGGGCGGCTAAGGGGACGACGTTGATGGAGGTATTTGCGACACCGCAAGCGACGGGGCTTGACCTCGGCGGAGGATTCGTGACTGGCACCGTTTTTAAGTCCAAGCCCGCCACGTCCATCGGGCACTGGCCCTATTACTACCATCGCCAGCTCAGGTAAAAAGCGAAGAACAATTTGAATTATTTTAAAAGAATCGGGAAACAAAATCAGAGGTGCGCCTTCGATCTGCTCATGCACATGTGCGCATTTCTTGTCGTGGCTTGCCTTGAGTGTGACAGGTACGGGCTGTGCTTTGCGGCACCGTCACAGCTCTACATCAACCAGTCCTCTCGGATACTGTGCTACAACACTGCCACCACGCTAGTACGCACCTCCTTCGTCTCTCGTTGTGTGCACGGCATATCGGCACTCGAGCGTAGCGATCCGACGCTCGGCTCACCCTCTGCTTCTCCTCCTCGCTCGCGCGACTGCTCCTGGAATCGACAGGTGACAGAGGTGCTCAACGTCGAAGATGAAAGGAAGCTTATCAAGAAGGTGGCGATGCTGTCTCCTCGTGATGTGTCGTGATGGTCGCTCACTATGTGTGTGCATCTAAACATGCACGTCGCATCATCAGGTGTACGACTACGGATACAAGAACGACTGGCGCATCATCTGCGTCAAAGTGATCGAGAACTACCTGGTGTTTGGTGCGACCAACGGGATCGTGTTCGTCTTGGACCGCGCCAACGACCATGCCATCGTATACAAAGGCACCATCGGCAGTACGTTACAGCCTCGACACGGCGACACTGTGCGCATGGCCTCACACATTGCAAACACCATCTTATCAACTCCAGACGTGATGATCAACTCCGTGTGCGCTTATCGGCACGGCGACGAGCTGCGGCTGCTCGTTTGCACAAACGACGACAGCGGCATCCACGGTAACAGCTGATCCCACTCTTTGTCATGGCTAGCAACTCATTTGCTTCTGCAATTGCTGAGGGCCTGTTTGATGCACACAGTCTACCGATTGCCCGACATGGAGTTGATACGGAAGCTGGCAGTGACAGACGGAGAGAACACCTTCTTCATCAACGATGTGGCCATCTCCGATGATCTGAAATGGCTTGTGGCCGTTGGTACGAGATCTCGGCCAATGGACGTGCGCACCGCTCCTTTACTGAGCCATGGTTGCGCTTCTTGTCGCAGGTGATGAGCCTTCCATCTGGCTGTTTGATGCCTCAGGTTGGTCGCCCTACCGCACTCTCCCGCTTGCTTGCTTGGTAGCTGGAGCTAACCTGACTATGGACACAGATGGCGACTACACACATCGGCTGACCGTCCAGTGGTGCGGCGCGACTCTCTTTCAATGCACACTTGCCTCTCACGACGTTGTGCTCATCTCATTCGCCTCTTTGCACAGTGAGGTCAATCTCAATGCGGCGGACTCGTTTGGCTTCAACATGGTGCGATGGGATAGCACGTGCAAGCACTTTGCTGTTGCCTCGGAGGGAGGCTGTGCGGTGGTCTTCTCCGCCCCCAAGGAAGAAGAAATCGATGACGCGACCTACGTCTCGGTGAAGCGGATGACAACGAGCGCTCAAACCAAGTCAAATCAAGATGACGCCATGGAGGTGGTGACAACGACCAACGACAATGGCAAGCGAGCGAGAGAGGGCGAGACCAAGGACGAAAACGATGCCGCAGTACAGGAATCAGACGCCAAGAGGAAGAAGGTTCAGCAGCGCAACGTCGAAGTTGCGTGCGAGTACCGCTTTTGGAACGCAGACACCAAGCACCGAAGTGAGTCGGCGGACGAACAGGAAGAGGTGGACCTTGGCACCGGTACGACATGCCCAGTATGCGTGCCAGAGGCTCTCTTCAAATCGGAGATGGATTATGAGCTAACAATGGTGATGGTGGTGAAGAGGAGGAACAGGAAGTGCGTAAGGTGCGCACGGTCGAGTTTGCGTCCGACGATGTGCTCGTGTTCTCCGAGGGCATCAAGTACATTCACGTCGTCGACCTGCGCAATCATGTTCGACAAGGTCTAGACCTATCGCTCTTTGCTGCCCTTGGTGTTAACGCGCGTTCGTCGCTAACTCGTGATGGACGACGAATGAACAGTCATAGAACTGCCGAGCATGGGCCCGGGAGGTGTCGAGGCGCACGGCAACATCGCTGGCGTGGCGCTCTCCGATGACGGGCGAAGTCTGTTTGTCGGGCTGCTCAGAGACTGGAACTCAAGATAAGTGCTCCTCTCTCTCTCTCTATTGATCGCTCAACACGAGTGCTCCTATCAATGCGGCGTTGCTTATCTGCCCTGTGGTGGATGATGCTCGCGCACAGATGGGTACATTCTGCAATACGAACGAGTGGGAGCTCCCTCGCTTCGACACCTCACCATGCACTACATTCAACAGCATCGAGATCACTGGTACATGCCACCGCAAGTCAAGAAACCAAGCAAACCTGCAGTCATGCTGCTTCCTTGGATGAACCGTCTCTCTCTCTCTCTCTTCCCCTTAGGAACAAGAAGGAGGGATTCGTATGGCAAGAGTGGCTTCCGGAGCACCTTATCGAAGAGATAGCCGCTCCGCTCGGAGGTACCGTTCGCGCGATTGTGAGTGTGGTTGGGTCCTGAGTTTGGGTCATTCCGTGCGATTCGCTAAACTCTCTGCCTGCTTCTTGTGACATTGCAGGCGTTAAGGCATTTACAAAGGTGGTGGAGCCAGAGTTACCGTTCCCGCTTCCCACCAACGAAACCAAGGCGGCCAACCTAGTCACGCTGCGCGACTACTTCAAGAACAAGAAGTGGATCTTCAGCCAGGTACTCTCCCTCATCCTCTCTCTTGGTGCTCATGAATTGAACGTCTTCTCTAATCGCGATGGTGCGCTTCCCTTTGCTTCTAAACACAATAGGAAGGTGCGAAAGCGATCAGCTGCGGCCTCGCCATCAAGAGCTGTAACATCGACCTGCTGTTCCTCTTCAGGTTTCCACTTACCCCTCCCACCCTCGATGTTGCTGGCTTCGTGCGATCGCTCACCCATTAAGCTAACATACGCACAACAGGAAGAAGGCGCTGTGCCTGATCGCTCGAGGCCTCTGCGTGGCGCGAAATGATTCGCGACTGGTGCCCTTCTGCCAGGCTCTCCTCGGTACACGCCCGGCACGCGACGACACATCGTCTCATCGACATTGCTCTAATGCTCGCTCCCTCACTCTGTCTCTACAGAGATCAACAGCAGTCTCGTGCTCGGTGCCTTCACCAGGGACATGGTGGACGGTTCCGTTCGCTTCAGGTAGTCTGCTCTCCCTCCTCCTTTTCTCTTCTCCGTCACGTGAGCTCAAGCTGTTGTCTGCTCTCTCCGCAGGATGGAAATCCCGGTCGTGAACAACCTGCTCACGGCCAAGCAGTTGGAGCACTGCGTCATGACCACGATCTACACCATCGACATGTACTACCCCAAGCTCATGAAGATCCTGTGGGACGAGAACGCCAACGTCAAGCAGATCCTCCGTCAGGACAGTTGAGCGCGCAACTGGCAGTTCAACTGCGTTCTCCTCTTCCGCCAGGCATTATTTATTAAATAATTTGACCAAAATTGCATTTATTTCAAATGCATTTAAAATTAAATTGGTCGGCATCAATTCGGCCACGTCATTCGCCACGTCAGCCGGAGAAGGCCAAAGAGCACTGTGGTGCTCTCGCTCGGTTGAAGATCTCGAGAGAGAAGATGGAGGCTGCCATGAGGGGGCAGGGAAGAGCGCTCTTCCTCTTTGCCATTTTGATACTATTTTCTTGCGCGACGGTGGCTTCGACTACGGCTGCCCATCGCAGGGCTGTCGCGGTCGATCTCGTGGCTGCGTGGGACGCCACCCCCCTGCATCTCGAAGCTGCGTACGAACGTCCCTGCCCCCTCTTGCACTACACACACGTGATTTATTATGTGAGATTGATTTAGTTACTTCGCCGGCTTGGGGCGACTCACACGCGAGCGGATGTGCGCAGGGAGTTCTTTGCCGAGGAGGCCCCACAGGGGTTCTGGCACGTCGTTGAGGGCCTGCACAATACGCCATCGGTCGGTGATGCCGATGACGCGGCACCCACGGAGGAGGCGCTCTACGCCAAGGTGGTGCAGCTCGCCGACGCCGCTTTGAGCAACTCGAGCCAACGCCTTCTTCGCTACGCTCTCCTCTCTCGCTACTACAGCCCCAAGGTTGGCTCCTCACCTTTAGTGAGCGGGAGTAAGCATTGGGGCTGACGATGTGGGCGCTGCGCTGCGCTGTCGTCTACTAGGTGGAGATGTTCAGGCAGTTCTCTCGAGGTCTGGCGGCTCAGTGCGGGAAGACCGCGTGGGTGCACGCCGGCACGCATGTGCTGTGCTCTCCCGAGGAGGTGCAGCAGTTCTTGGAGCGACCTAACAGGCAAGCCTGGCTTTCTTGCGCCGCACGCGCACGCACGCGCACGCTCGCAACTGGTTGCGCTCATCTCACTTTCACAATCTGCAGCAGTGCGGGATCCGCTTCGGAGGCAGTCCCTGTCTTCGGCGATCAGGAGCATCTCTACCCCAACAGCGCACCATCGTCCGCACCCCTGGCTGTTCTCTACGGTCAGATCGGCACGCCTTCGTTTGCAGCATTCCACACGCTTCTGCGGTGAGCCCCACACTCTCAGCTCTGGATCCGGGTCGATCAACAATATGTTGTCTAGTTCGCTCACTGGCGCCTGTTTGCTACCACACAGGGCTGCTGCGAACGCCTCGAAGATACACTACGGTGTGCGACACTACACTCCCGAAGAGTCAGCCAAGCGCTTGATGAATGTCCAAGGTACAGCAGAGTGCTTGTGGCTTTGGCCTGCTCGTGTTCAGATTGCTAACGCCCAGTCGGGTTAGGTTATGGTGTGGAGCTCGCAATCAAGTCCACTGAGTACAAGGTCATCGACGACAAGGTGCCCGAGAAGGGCAAGGACGGTGATGAACAGCCAGAGCGTGTGGAGGAAACAGAGGTGCGAGTGAACTCGAATTGCGTCTTGGGCCTCTCAATGACCGATACTCAGCACTCGACGGACCTCTGCACGTCTTTTAGGTCGAAGGATTCCATTTTGACACGCTCAAGCAACGCAAGCCGGAGCTAGCTGCAGAGTTGGACTCCTTCAGGGAGCACCTTCAGATGGTGTCGCAGCAAAATGAAGGATTCAAACAGCTTCGCGCCTGGCAGATCAAAGGTAAACCCTCCCTTACCACGGGAGACTAGTGCGACATTGCTCTTACGTCCATTAACGCAATCGTACCAACAGCGCTGGGCTACCAGGCCGCACAGCGCATCGTGTCGGCCCCAGAGCCACTGCAGCTCTTGCGCGACATCGCTCACAACTTGCCGCCCATCGCCGAATCTCTAGCGAGGTGCGACCGACCGGATCATCACCTGTGATGATGGTTTATGGATGTTGTTGGACGCTTTCTGATGCATGTCGGGCGGCATGTACTGTTCCTCTATTAGATTGCGCGTGGATCCAGACGTACGCTCAGAGATCGAAGACAACCAGCAGAAGCTCATAGGCTTGCAACTGCCTGAGAACTTCATCTACACGAACGGCCGCAGCTTGACCGCCGCCAGTCTTAATCCTTTCGTGTACTGCTCCCTCTCCCCTTTATCCATGTGTGCACCTCCTATGGTGGCTTCCCCGCCGCACTGATCGTAAGCTGTCTTTTGTGGGTTCCTTTAGGCTCTACGAGCTCATCACGAGCGAGCTGAACAAGCTGGGCGATCTCGGCTCATTCGGACTTGGTCGTAAGGATGCGGAGAAGCTATTGTCGCTCATTCCCGACACCCCAGTCATTCGCGTCGATCTTCGCGATCGAGAAGTCTTCCCTTCAGATCGCAGTACACGATCCTCTCACTCTTTACACTCTTCTTCTCTCTGGCCATAACTAACTGTTGCTCTCCGATCTTGTGTCCTTGTCGCGTTCCTTGATTGATCAGCGCCCGCTGCCGACCCCAACAACGTCAACGGGGCGATTCAGTTCGTGAATGACCTCGAGAAGGACGAGATGTACGCTCATTGGCCAGGCCTCCATGCGGTATATATCTTCATCCCTTTTTGCTCTTCGATGTGAACTGCTCTGATTCGTTTTTGGTGGTGGTATAGGTGTTGCAACCTGTGTACCCCGGCCAGATGCGTTATGTGAAGAAGAACCTCCAGACGATGATCATCGTTGCCGATCCTTCGACCCGCCAGGGTCTCATGGTGATCGCTAACTTCCTGCACATGGTACGACACGGACTTCCCTGGACTCCTTGGGCACATGGACGATTGAGTTCACCGTTCGCTGACTGCACCTTTTTTTGTAGGTTAAACAAGGTCTGCCCTTCCGCGTTGGCTTCGCGCTCTCATCGGGAGGTGAGGTAGCGGCGACCTGGGAGCATTCTGCTGATACTCTAGCGGCGCTGGCTAAGGTAAGCAAACATTCCTCTCTGTCTCACACTTGTCCTTGTAAGCAGCATCAACATCCGTGAGACTTAATCTATCCATTTGTTTGGCTTTGGTCAGGGCGAGACAAGCGATGAGAGCCAGGGTGGCTCGGCCGACAGTGCATCCCTGCCGAAGAACCTCGCGGCGACCGCAATCAAATCCTACCTCTACCTCAAGCAGCAAGCCAGCGATTCTCCCGCTCTGGACTACTTTGGCTATGTACGACATTGATCTTCCCAGCGAGGGCACCTCTTTCGTTTTACACTAACATGCATTTGTGGGGATGATTGCCATGCAGCTTGCGCAGCTGGATGACGACGAAGAGATGAACGAGGACACACTGTACGAAGCCTGCGAAAGCTTTATGCGCCGACACGGCAAACCGCTCTCCCAGTCTGAGGTACGGCTTTTGACTCAGCACGTGAAGTGTCTGGCACAACGTTGACTCAACTCGCACGTGGGCGCTGATCATTGCCCACACAGTGGCGAGCGGCTCTGGACAGCGAGGCGATTGTCAAGGAGTTCCGAGCCATGCAGCGCTATTTCGATCAGAAGGGCATTTCCCTCTTGGACAAGGAGTCTCAGTACGTCTTCACCAACGGCAAGTTCCAGCTGATCCCTGCGGGTGCATCGGTCACCTCCTCGGTACGTGCACCGGTGGTTCAGCAGTCCGCATGTTGCGCGCTTTCTGTACCTGACTCTGTACCAACCACAGTTACACACAATTCTGATGCAAGAGACCTACTACGGCTACTCGCGCTTCCAAGAGGCCACCTACAAGCGAGAACTTCAGAATGGTGCGTGACGTGCAACAACCACATGTTCTACAACAGCGACATTCGATTGATAGAAACTAACGAGCTTCGTGGACGTCACACAGTCGACGATTTGTGGTCATGGATCCTCGCGGACTCTCCATCGGTCTTCAGCAGCTTCTCGTCTCTCATCTTCCAAGGGTCGGACGAAGAGAACGCGTGGGTTTCGCTTACCAAGCACAAGGAGTTGCTGGCGCCGCACACGGCCTACCTCAGCTATCCCTCTGTAGAGTTCGAACTCAAAGAGTACACTCACCTCGTCGTCGGTGACCTCAACACCCGACCCGGACTCACTCAAGCCTTGGAAGCCGTCCTGCGCCTCGCCAAGGAGGGCAACGTACGTCCATTCCGTCAGTGTGACCATTTGTACACGCGCTTCTCACATCTCTCTCTCTCTCTTTATGCAGCAAAAAGTACGCGTTGGGTTCCTCCACAACACGGAGCGGGACTCAAGCGAAGTTCCGTTGGAGCGCAGAGAGCACGAGTTCCTCGTCGCTCGCGCTTTGCACGCCGCTCTCACTTCGGGTTTGCCCTGCCCCCTGGAGTTCTGTTGGCTCTTTAGCATTTGATCAATTCACTCACCTTACGGCCGCTTACTCTCTGTGGCACAGGTAAAATGCTGAAGCGAGTCTTCCCGTTCGTGACACGCCTGCTTTCCACCGCGCTCGTAGTGGGACCTGAGAACATCCGGGCCACGCACATCGAAGAGCTTGCCCTCGCTGTTGAGCTCAAGGATCTCCCGGCTCTCATGTCGAAGAACATAGCTCAGGCCTATGCGCTTCTCAACCGCGATCGCAGCCTTGCAGCCTCTGCTCTCAACCTGCAGCCTGGCCACCGTGCTCTAGTCACCAACGGCAAGGTATCTCTCTCTCTCTCTCACTCACACACACACACACACACACGCACATTGGCTGGATGCAGTCCTCACAGACTGCACGTGCCTGACCAAATTGCCCTCATGTGCAGGTTATTCGCATGCGAAATCAGGTGCTGCTCGTACAGGACATCAAGCTGCTCGAGGCCTTTGAGGGCCTGGTGCGAGTGGACAAAATCAAGGCCACTCTCGATCAGGTGACCGAGCATTACAACATCGATCCCGATGACCTCACCAGGTACAAGACGATCTAGATGATGCGTGTTCTTCCTCTTTCCCCCCCCC
>CDFA01018964.1:0-19736 GCA_000826305.1 Acanthamoeba healyi
GGGGGGGGGATAATGTTATCCGCTGCCGATTTGCGAAATTGGTGGACAGGATGGTGTGCTGTAGTGGGTACCTCCTCCTGATCAGACACTTCCTCTTCGTCCAATGTAATGTTGGGTGTGGTGACCATCGATGAAGAAGGCCTGAGCAGCTCGCCTGCTGATGCTGCAGCACCATTCGAGCCACCCCCCAGTAGGTTGGTGGTGCTGTTGCTCGCAGTGAGCCGCTGCTCGAGGCGCTCGGCCTTGATGGGATCAATCGACATCAGATGCGCATCCCCTGGGTAGGAGTTCATCCCTGACTCTGAGTAGTGCAGCGATAATCCCTCACCCAGCATGCGAGGAGAGGATTCAACAGCTGCGGGTCCAGGTGTGGCGGACGAGCTTTTGCCGTCGGCCCGTGACGGAGGAAGATGTAGAGGGCAGCGCGAGCCTTTTGGTTTGTGTTGAAGACGGACGAGTCGCTGCGCAGTTGGTGACTGCGCGTGGTGGCGGGCGAACGCTCAACAACAGCAGGCGCGCGCCTAAAGGGGGCTTGAGCTGGTGTGGAGGAGAAGGGGACGTCGACACAAACAAGCCCTGGTGTGTGCAAGGGCGGGGTGGTGGCAGGTTCTGAGCAGGCACGGCGCCCGCGGGACCGTATGCGGCAACAACGACGCTCTCGGCGCAGACGCCGTGAAGGTTCCACGAATGATGGGAGTGAGGAAGGAAATAACCCGGTTCAGTACCCCATCTCCCCAGCCGAGCGGTACACCTCAGACCGTCTGACAGTGCAGCCGCACCAGGATCAGGCGCAGCCCGCCAACACGGTCGAACAGACGCAAAAAACGGTGCTGGCGGCCAGCGCAAACCCGCTGTGGTGTGGGGTTGTTGGTCCCAAAAAGGCGGGCAAAGAGGAGCGGAAGGAATTCGTGAAGTTGTCGACACAAAACAATCTGGCCGGTATTTGTGAGGCTTGGGGTGGGCGCAGTTTTCTTTCTTTCTTTTTCCTCTCTCTCCCTGCTGTATCGGCCATCGTCCCCTTGTTCGACAGGGCCTTCCTCCTCAATCTAATCTCCAAAGATGCCGCGCAAGCCTCACGCCCCCAGAAATCATGACCTCGTCCGTGGTGTCTCGCGCTACTCGCGCAGCGCCATGTTCCGCCGCAGCGGTAAGGCCGCCGTGAAGAAGTCGGGCCACCAATGGAAGGATGTGGCCGCCGTCAAGAAGGCCCCCAAGAGCGTGGAGAAGACCTTCAACAAGACCGAGAAGAGGACCGTCGTCACCAAGGCTTCGCGCTTCTACCCGGCCGAGAACATCCCCAGGCCCATTCCCTCGAGGAAGAGCCACCACAAGCCCGCTCACCTGAGGTCCTCGATCACCCCCGGCACCGTCCTGATCGTCCTCTCCGGCCGCTTCAGGGGCAAGCGCGTGATCTTCCTCAAGCAGCTCCAGCCCTCTGGCCTCCTGCTCGTCACTGGCCCCTTCAAGGTCAACGGTGTGCCCGTCCGCCGCATCAACCAGGCCTACACCATCGCCACCTCGACCAAGGTCGACATCTCCGGCCTGGAGGTGCCCGCTAAGTTCGACGATGCTTACTTCAAGAAGGGTAAGGCCCCCAAGAAGGAGAAGTCCGAGGAGGAGTTCTTCGCCGCTGGCTCGCAGCAGGTGCGTCTCTTTTCTTGCGGTCATTTTGCCCCCATTTCATCCATTTGTGTAACAGATGCCTGACATTGCTGCATTTTCCTTTTGACTTTACAGAAGAAGACCATCGATGCTCACAGGATCGCCGATCAGAAGGCTTTCGACGCTAAGGTGCTCGAAGTCGTGAGCAAGGTCCCCAACCTCGCTGCTTACCTCAACGCCAAGTTCTCGCTCACCAAGGGTCAGTTCCCCCACCTCATCAAGTTCTAAGCGGACTGTTTGGGTATATAAAACATAAAAAGGCCAAGGCGGCTTGCAAAGCATCTCTCTCTGTAGCCCCCCCCCACTTCCATCTCAACCTTCTCCGTGCAAGCTTGGGTGCTGGTGGTTCTTTTATTCGTCCTCGCCACGCTGTTCGTGTGGGCCCTACCGAGAAGGTTGCCGCTGTTCAGTCGCCGTTGAGCAGTTCTTCCATCGCCTGTGCTGCTCGTGTACAGTGCTCCCAGGGGGAGGTGGTCAGCAAGGCAGTATGCTCACGGGCGCAAAGTGAGAGCTGGCATACCACTACGGCGCAGTTCCTCATCTGAGGCCGTGTCTTCAGAGTGTTGGCTACGAGGGAGCGGCAGCAACGGCAGCGCCTCTGCGGTCGTGTGCGGTTCGGCTTCGGCTCTTGGTCGCTTGTTCCTCTCCTGAGTCGCGAACTTCTGGTCGAACAAGGCTTTCCTCTTCGCCGCCTGCGCACACCATGACGATCAGCACCAAGTCCATGTGATGCATCCACAGTGTTCATAAGTGTGTACCTCCTGGGTGGGGTCTGGGATAGCGCTGGCAGCTCGGGTTAGGGTCGCTGGCGGAGGAGCCATGGATGTAGACCGAGAACCCGTGCCGCTGGCGGGGAAGGCGAACGGCGCGGCAGGATTGGGTTGGGATCGATCAGATGTTCGATAGGCACGTTCTATTTCAGAGAGCATTGCCTTGAGGTCGCTGCCCAAGTGAGCGTCCGCCACATTGAGCTCATCCTGGGGTTCACCCTCCTCTGGGGCGGCTGCACAAGGAAGGAATAGAGTCAGAGGGAGGACTCACAAACTTAGCTCTAGTCAACAAGAGGTCACAGTACCGGTGCCTTGAGCGCGTTCCTTGGCCAAGCTGTACAACCGTGCGATCTTATCAATCGCGCTGACATCCAACGCATTTCGCTACATAGGGTGACGGGCAGTAGACGCAAGGATGGCTTGTTAGTTACCTACGCACAGACACAAATGCCAAGCGGCGATGACGGCTGAAGAGAGAAAGCTACCAGAGTGTCGGCCTGCTGCAAGTACGGCGGCAGCTCCGTAAGCATGCTGCTCATCACGCACGCAGTTGGAACATGTCAGTACGAAAGAGGACCAGCTTTCGGCGGTAGGTGCTCACGCGTGGATGGAAACGCACTGAAGGTTGGCCGAAGGAGTCGAACGAGGTCCGACAGGAGCGTAGGCGGTGAAGCAGAAGCTTTGGTCCTGGCGCAGCTTACGGAAGACGTGGTAGGCTTCCCAAATTCGCTGGTTCTTGATCTCAAGGTAGAGACGATGCAGGTACTGCCACGTATCTAGGGTCGCGGGGACGTGAGCACAATGCGCACATACACATCCTCTGCACGCACGCACGCACGCACGCACGCACGCACGCACGCACGGAGAGAAAGGCGGGCACCTTTAGATATGCGTATGGGCGTTCGTGGCTTGTAGAGTTGGGTGTTGTAGAGGGTGTAGAGGCAGTAAAGCGTGCCCACGAGCACCAATAGTGGTTGCGGGCTGTACAAGAAGCCTGTGCACCACACACACGCGCAAGCGGTGGTGATGTCTCAGAAAGGTCGCTCGTGCCAACACTCGCGGGTGAGGGAGGGGCAAGCCGTCGTACCGAGGGTGGAGGAGTAGAGCCGCTGCATGTACTCGCTGTACTCCATGTCCTTTGGCTTGGCGTGGTGTATGTAGCTGAACCGCATCTCCTTCCACAACTCCTTGAAGTCCTTGTACGAGAAGGGGCTGCCAGACTGGCAGGCACAGCCACACCGCGACAGCACGCGGGGTAAGCAGATTGCATTTACGGAGATGCCGGCAGAGAAATGACGAAGGGGGGGGGCTGCACACCCGCATGTATTTGGCCACGAGCTTCTTGATGTCGTAAAAGTAGCCCGGGTAGGCACCGGCCGGCGGGGTAGGCACCTCCATCTCAGTGCGCTGTCTCTGTTCTTGTTCCTTTTCTTTTCGTTTTTGTGCGTTCGAAACGAAAACGAAAACAAATTGAATAGTTCTAAACAACAATCGAAATTCAGAGCCTCGGCAAAACGGCGAGAGAAAGAGAAAGCGAACATACCAACACAAAACGACACGCATAGATGGAGGGAGCAGCAGTTGTAGCACGCACACTGAAGGCGCTTGAGGTCACCGATGTGGTACGTCAGGTCTTTTTTTGTGTCCATTAGAGCGTCGGTAAGTTGATCATACACATCGTATAACCACGGTTTCGCACCAAAGTTTGGTGTGGTTGGCAGGCCAGTGACCAACGTGGCCATGATGTCACAAGCCGAGGGCATCCACTTCTGGTCCTTCCGCAATGAACAAGCTGCTAGCTATGCCGGTACTAAATTTTATTTTCTAGCTCAATAACTATAATTTTAATTTCATAATAATTTTTATCACATATTAAAAATTTAAATATGCATATATATTTTAAAAATAAATAATAATTACATAAATTAGAACATTAGCTTCAAGGAACGCAATGCGCAGTTGCACGTGCCCCGCGAGCTCGCAGCTTTGTGACGGGCGCTGATTGGCGTGGACGTGCGTGACTCATTCACACAGCGGGCGCCGCGGGCTACATGACGGGCCGCCCTGCCGTGTGTCTGGCCGTGTCGGGTCCGGGCGTGGTGCACGCGCTCGCTGGTTTGGGCAACGCATGGGCCAACTGTTGGCCGATGGTCCTCCTCGGTGGTGCCACCGCCACGGAGAACAACGAGATGGGCGGCTTCCAGGTTCGTCCGATCCTTTTGATGTCCTCGTGGCCCTCTGTTGATTGACGACGGTCGCCGGTCTCGCCGCAATGCAGGAGGCGCCCCAGATCGAGACCGTGAGGCCCTACGTCAAGTTGGCTTGCAGAGCCGAGTCGCTTGCTCGCGTGCCCTTCTACATCGAGAAGGTGAGATCAACCACACCCAGTTGCGCACGCGCATTGTGACGAACTGATTTGTGGTATTCTGAAGTTGCTAACGACGTCGGCACAATTCTATCATGGCCACGCACAGGCGATGCGCGTGGCCATGTACGGCAGGCCAGGACCAACTTACGTCGAACTTCCGGTACCATCTCCTCTCCTGATTCCTTCTTTGCTCAACCTCGAGGCCTTGTTGACACCCACGCGGCACGTTCGACCAGGCTGAGGTGCTCTACGATTTCATCGGAGAGGACAAGCTGGTGCTTCCGCTGCCCATCCCGCCTCCTCCGCAGACCTTTGCCGACCCCAAGTCCGTTCGTGCGGCTCTGGACTTGCTCAAGACGGCCAAGAACCCGCTCGTCATTGTGGGCAAGGTACCTATCTCTCAATAATGACTTTCAGCTTAGTGCAATCGTTGCCTAACCCCTATCACGTACTAGGGAACCGCCTATGCCCGTGCCGAAGCGGAGGCTACTTACTTTGTGTATGCTCACCACCAAGAACTCGTGATCGGTATCGCGACTTGATCCTTGAATCTGACGCTTGTGATACGTTGTGTGCTCCACAGTGAGAAGACCGGTCTTCCGTTCCTCCCCACGCCAATGGGTAAGGGCGTACTCTCCGATGAGCACCCGCAGTCCGTCGCTGCTGCACGCAATCTTGCCCTACAGTCTGCCGACGTCGTCCTTCTTCTTGGTTGGTTTTCCTACTCCCCACTTCAGTTCTTCTATTACGCCTATTGCCAAACTCACGCGCTCGTTCCTCCAACCGCAGGCGCTCGGCTTAACTGGATTCTGCACTTTGGCCAGCCTCCCCGTTACCGCAAGGACGTCAAGTTCATTCAGGTCTCTATCCATCCGTCCATCCATCAACAGTTTTCCAAGCCGTATTTCAGTCACCTCTAACGCTGTTCTGCTTCACTGGCCCCCGCTTCATCAGGTCGACATTGCAACTGACGAAATGAGCAACACCGTTCGTGCGGAAGTGGCCCTGGCCGGCGACGTCAAGGCTGTCCTGTCACAGCTTAACGAACAGCTCGCCGCCAAGGTAAGCAGTTCGCATGCACCCGAGTTAAAGTGCGTCTAGTGGAGCGTTGATGCTGACTCGCTCGCATGTGCGCTCGCATACACAACGCAGGAGAGCTCTTTCCACTTTTCGAAGACGAGCGCATGGTGGAATGCCTTGAAGGACAAGGTGGCGAAGAACAAGGCTGTCAACGCAAAGCTGTGCGCTGATGAGCGGATGCCGCTCTCCTATTACCGGGCTCTCAAGGGCGTTCACGACACTCTTCCCCACGACGCGATCATCGTCTCTGAGGCACTGCTATTCCATTCTTGTGCTCTAGCTCGGCCTCAAAACGTCTCACTGACTGTCATGAACCACGCAGGGTGCCAACACGATGGACATCGGCCGTACGATCTTGGACAACAGACTGCCTCGCCACCGCCTCGATGCCGGCACGGTACGAGAGTCCCCCTCCCCCACATCGCAGCTCTCCCCTCAACTCTGTATCTCACCATTAGACCATGGTGTGAGCGCACAGTGGGGCACCATGGGCGTGGGCATGGGCTTTGCCATCGCCGCGCAGGTCGTGCATCCCGATAAGAAGGTGGTCGCCATTGAGGGCGACTCCGCGTTCGGCTTTTCGGGCATGGAGATCGAGGTAAACTTCCTCTCCTGCCTGCTGTTGGGCCATGATTGGAGACTGAGTTATGGACCTGACACAATACACACAGACCATGTGCCGGTACGGGCTCAACGTGTGCACGGTGATCATCAACAACAACGGTATCAGCATGGGCGTCGAAGACCTGTCTGGCTTCGAGAAGCCCAACAATGTACCGTTCTTCGTCTACACTCCCCAAGGTACCACCACCGCACGTGTCCCCTGATCTCGAAATGTGCGTTGATTGACGCAATCTTCGATTCTCTTCGACCGAAACAGCGCGCTACGAGAAGCTGATTGAGGCGTTCGGCGGCAAGGGCTACTACGTGACCAAGCCCGAGGAGATCGAGCCCGCCATGAGGGACGCTCTCGCGCAAAAGTGCCCCACCATCGTCAACATCATGATCGACACCGCGGTACGCCTTTCCGCCCATCCCACGCCGCATTATGTGTCTCACTCACACGCCCCGATCGCGCCGCCGTGCAGGCCAAACGCAAGCCCCAGGACCATCCCTTCGAGATGGGCGCAACCCTCCACGGTGGCGCCCAGGCCAAGCTCTGACGACCGCCTCGAATGTTTAATGCTTGTCCGCACAAACTACAAATTCGCGGAACTGAAAATAAATTCCAACAAAGATATTAATTTCTGTGCGCTATTTTTGTGCATTTTGATTTTGAATTCAAAGCGGTGGGCGGCTAAGGGGACGACGTTGATGGAGGTATTTGCGACACCGCAAGCGACGGGGCTTGACCTCGGCGGAGGATTCGTGACTGGCACCGTTTTTAAGTCCAAGCCCGCCACGTCCATCGGGCACTGGCCCTATTACTACCATCGCCAGCTCAGGTAAAAAGCGAAGAACAATTTGAATTATTTTAAAAGAATCGGGAAACAAAATCAGAGGTGCGCCTTCGATCTGCTCATGCACATGTGCGCATTTCTTGTCGTGGCTTGCCTTGAGTGTGACAGGTACGGGCTGTGCTTTGCGGCACCGTCACAGCTCTACATCAACCAGTCCTCTCGGATACTGTGCTACAACACTGCCACCACGCTAGTACGCACCTCCTTCGTCTCTCGTTGTGTGCACGGCATATCGGCACTCGAGCGTAGCGATCCGACGCTCGGCTCACCCTCTGCTTCTCCTCCTCGCTCGCGCGACTGCTCCTGGAATCGACAGGTGACAGAGGTGCTCAACGTCGAAGATGAAAGGAAGCTTATCAAGAAGGTGGCGATGCTGTCTCCTCGTGATGTGTCGTGATGGTCGCTCACTATGTGTGTGCATCTAAACATGCACGTCGCATCATCAGGTGTACGACTACGGATACAAGAACGACTGGCGCATCATCTGCGTCAAAGTGATCGAGAACTACCTGGTGTTTGGTGCGACCAACGGGATCGTGTTCGTCTTGGACCGCGCCAACGACCATGCCATCGTATACAAAGGCACCATCGGCAGTACGTTACAGCCTCGACACGGCGACACTGTGCGCATGGCCTCACACATTGCAAACACCATCTTATCAACTCCAGACGTGATGATCAACTCCGTGTGCGCTTATCGGCACGGCGACGAGCTGCGGCTGCTCGTTTGCACAAACGACGACAGCGGCATCCACGGTAACAGCTGATCCCACTCTTTGTCATGGCTAGCAACTCATTTGCTTCTGCAATTGCTGAGGGCCTGTTTGATGCACACAGTCTACCGATTGCCCGACATGGAGTTGATACGGAAGCTGGCAGTGACAGACGGAGAGAACACCTTCTTCATCAACGATGTGGCCATCTCCGATGATCTGAAATGGCTTGTGGCCGTTGGTACGAGATCTCGGCCAATGGACGTGCGCACCGCTCCTTTACTGAGCCATGGTTGCGCTTCTTGTCGCAGGTGATGAGCCTTCCATCTGGCTGTTTGATGCCTCAGGTTGGTCGCCCTACCGCACTCTCCCGCTTGCTTGCTTGGTAGCTGGAGCTAACCTGACTATGGACACAGATGGCGACTACACACATCGGCTGACCGTCCAGTGGTGCGGCGCGACTCTCTTTCAATGCACACTTGCCTCTCACGACGTTGTGCTCATCTCATTCGCCTCTTTGCACAGTGAGGTCAATCTCAATGCGGCGGACTCGTTTGGCTTCAACATGGTGCGATGGGATAGCACGTGCAAGCACTTTGCTGTTGCCTCGGAGGGAGGCTGTGCGGTGGTCTTCTCCGCCCCCAAGGAAGAAGAAATCGATGACGCGACCTACGTCTCGGTGAAGCGGATGACAACGAGCGCTCAAACCAAGTCAAATCAAGATGACGCCATGGAGGTGGTGACAACGACCAACGACAATGGCAAGCGAGCGAGAGAGGGCGAGACCAAGGACGAAAACGATGCCGCAGTACAGGAATCAGACGCCAAGAGGAAGAAGGTTCAGCAGCGCAACGTCGAAGTTGCGTGCGAGTACCGCTTTTGGAACGCAGACACCAAGCACCGAAGTGAGTCGGCGGACGAACAGGAAGAGGTGGACCTTGGCACCGGTACGACATGCCCAGTATGCGTGCCAGAGGCTCTCTTCAAATCGGAGATGGATTATGAGCTAACAATGGTGATGGTGGTGAAGAGGAGGAACAGGAAGTGCGTAAGGTGCGCACGGTCGAGTTTGCGTCCGACGATGTGCTCGTGTTCTCCGAGGGCATCAAGTACATTCACGTCGTCGACCTGCGCAATCATGTTCGACAAGGTCTAGACCTATCGCTCTTTGCTGCCCTTGGTGTTAACGCGCGTTCGTCGCTAACTCGTGATGGACGACGAATGAACAGTCATAGAACTGCCGAGCATGGGCCCGGGAGGTGTCGAGGCGCACGGCAACATCGCTGGCGTGGCGCTCTCCGATGACGGGCGAAGTCTGTTTGTCGGGCTGCTCAGAGACTGGAACTCAAGATAAGTGCTCCTCTCTCTCTCTCTATTGATCGCTCAACACGAGTGCTCCTATCAATGCGGCGTTGCTTATCTGCCCTGTGGTGGATGATGCTCGCGCACAGATGGGTACATTCTGCAATACGAACGAGTGGGAGCTCCCTCGCTTCGACACCTCACCATGCACTACATTCAACAGCATCGAGATCACTGGTACATGCCACCGCAAGTCAAGAAACCAAGCAAACCTGCAGTCATGCTGCTTCCTTGGATGAACCGTCTCTCTCTCTCTCTCTTCCCCTTAGGAACAAGAAGGAGGGATTCGTATGGCAAGAGTGGCTTCCGGAGCACCTTATCGAAGAGATAGCCGCTCCGCTCGGAGGTACCGTTCGCGCGATTGTGAGTGTGGTTGGGTCCTGAGTTTGGGTCATTCCGTGCGATTCGCTAAACTCTCTGCCTGCTTCTTGTGACATTGCAGGCGTTAAGGCATTTACAAAGGTGGTGGAGCCAGAGTTACCGTTCCCGCTTCCCACCAACGAAACCAAGGCGGCCAACCTAGTCACGCTGCGCGACTACTTCAAGAACAAGAAGTGGATCTTCAGCCAGGTACTCTCCCTCATCCTCTCTCTTGGTGCTCATGAATTGAACGTCTTCTCTAATCGCGATGGTGCGCTTCCCTTTGCTTCTAAACACAATAGGAAGGTGCGAAAGCGATCAGCTGCGGCCTCGCCATCAAGAGCTGTAACATCGACCTGCTGTTCCTCTTCAGGTTTCCACTTACCCCTCCCACCCTCGATGTTGCTGGCTTCGTGCGATCGCTCACCCATTAAGCTAACATACGCACAACAGGAAGAAGGCGCTGTGCCTGATCGCTCGAGGCCTCTGCGTGGCGCGAAATGATTCGCGACTGGTGCCCTTCTGCCAGGCTCTCCTCGGTACACGCCCGGCACGCGACGACACATCGTCTCATCGACATTGCTCTAATGCTCGCTCCCTCACTCTGTCTCTACAGAGATCAACAGCAGTCTCGTGCTCGGTGCCTTCACCAGGGACATGGTGGACGGTTCCGTTCGCTTCAGGTAGTCTGCTCTCCCTCCTCCTTTTCTCTTCTCCGTCACGTGAGCTCAAGCTGTTGTCTGCTCTCTCCGCAGGATGGAAATCCCGGTCGTGAACAACCTGCTCACGGCCAAGCAGTTGGAGCACTGCGTCATGACCACGATCTACACCATCGACATGTACTACCCCAAGCTCATGAAGATCCTGTGGGACGAGAACGCCAACGTCAAGCAGATCCTCCGTCAGGACAGTTGAGCGCGCAACTGGCAGTTCAACTGCGTTCTCCTCTTCCGCCAGGCATTATTTATTAAATAATTTGACCAAAATTGCATTTATTTCAAATGCATTTAAAATTAAATTGGTCGGCATCAATTCGGCCACGTCATTCGCCACGTCAGCCGGAGAAGGCCAAAGAGCACTGTGGTGCTCTCGCTCGGTTGAAGATCTCGAGAGAGAAGATGGAGGCTGCCATGAGGGGGCAGGGAAGAGCGCTCTTCCTCTTTGCCATTTTGATACTATTTTCTTGCGCGACGGTGGCTTCGACTACGGCTGCCCATCGCAGGGCTGTCGCGGTCGATCTCGTGGCTGCGTGGGACGCCACCCCCCTGCATCTCGAAGCTGCGTACGAACGTCCCTGCCCCCTCTTGCACTACACACACGTGATTTATTATGTGAGATTGATTTAGTTACTTCGCCGGCTTGGGGCGACTCACACGCGAGCGGATGTGCGCAGGGAGTTCTTTGCCGAGGAGGCCCCACAGGGGTTCTGGCACGTCGTTGAGGGCCTGCACAATACGCCATCGGTCGGTGATGCCGATGACGCGGCACCCACGGAGGAGGCGCTCTACGCCAAGGTGGTGCAGCTCGCCGACGCCGCTTTGAGCAACTCGAGCCAACGCCTTCTTCGCTACGCTCTCCTCTCTCGCTACTACAGCCCCAAGGTTGGCTCCTCACCTTTAGTGAGCGGGAGTAAGCATTGGGGCTGACGATGTGGGCGCTGCGCTGCGCTGTCGTCTACTAGGTGGAGATGTTCAGGCAGTTCTCTCGAGGTCTGGCGGCTCAGTGCGGGAAGACCGCGTGGGTGCACGCCGGCACGCATGTGCTGTGCTCTCCCGAGGAGGTGCAGCAGTTCTTGGAGCGACCTAACAGGCAAGCCTGGCTTTCTTGCGCCGCACGCGCACGCACGCGCACGCTCGCAACTGGTTGCGCTCATCTCACTTTCACAATCTGCAGCAGTGCGGGATCCGCTTCGGAGGCAGTCCCTGTCTTCGGCGATCAGGAGCATCTCTACCCCAACAGCGCACCATCGTCCGCACCCCTGGCTGTTCTCTACGGTCAGATCGGCACGCCTTCGTTTGCAGCATTCCACACGCTTCTGCGGTGAGCCCCACACTCTCAGCTCTGGATCCGGGTCGATCAACAATATGTTGTCTAGTTCGCTCACTGGCGCCTGTTTGCTACCACACAGGGCTGCTGCGAACGCCTCGAAGATACACTACGGTGTGCGACACTACACTCCCGAAGAGTCAGCCAAGCGCTTGATGAATGTCCAAGGTACAGCAGAGTGCTTGTGGCTTTGGCCTGCTCGTGTTCAGATTGCTAACGCCCAGTCGGGTTAGGTTATGGTGTGGAGCTCGCAATCAAGTCCACTGAGTACAAGGTCATCGACGACAAGGTGCCCGAGAAGGGCAAGGACGGTGATGAACAGCCAGAGCGTGTGGAGGAAACAGAGGTGCGAGTGAACTCGAATTGCGTCTTGGGCCTCTCAATGACCGATACTCAGCACTCGACGGACCTCTGCACGTCTTTTAGGTCGAAGGATTCCATTTTGACACGCTCAAGCAACGCAAGCCGGAGCTAGCTGCAGAGTTGGACTCCTTCAGGGAGCACCTTCAGATGGTGTCGCAGCAAAATGAAGGATTCAAACAGCTTCGCGCCTGGCAGATCAAAGGTAAACCCTCCCTTACCACGGGAGACTAGTGCGACATTGCTCTTACGTCCATTAACGCAATCGTACCAACAGCGCTGGGCTACCAGGCCGCACAGCGCATCGTGTCGGCCCCAGAGCCACTGCAGCTCTTGCGCGACATCGCTCACAACTTGCCGCCCATCGCCGAATCTCTAGCGAGGTGCGACCGACCGGATCATCACCTGTGATGATGGTTTATGGATGTTGTTGGACGCTTTCTGATGCATGTCGGGCGGCATGTACTGTTCCTCTATTAGATTGCGCGTGGATCCAGACGTACGCTCAGAGATCGAAGACAACCAGCAGAAGCTCATAGGCTTGCAACTGCCTGAGAACTTCATCTACACGAACGGCCGCAGCTTGACCGCCGCCAGTCTTAATCCTTTCGTGTACTGCTCCCTCTCCCCTTTATCCATGTGTGCACCTCCTATGGTGGCTTCCCCGCCGCACTGATCGTAAGCTGTCTTTTGTGGGTTCCTTTAGGCTCTACGAGCTCATCACGAGCGAGCTGAACAAGCTGGGCGATCTCGGCTCATTCGGACTTGGTCGTAAGGATGCGGAGAAGCTATTGTCGCTCATTCCCGACACCCCAGTCATTCGCGTCGATCTTCGCGATCGAGAAGTCTTCCCTTCAGATCGCAGTACACGATCCTCTCACTCTTTACACTCTTCTTCTCTCTGGCCATAACTAACTGTTGCTCTCCGATCTTGTGTCCTTGTCGCGTTCCTTGATTGATCAGCGCCCGCTGCCGACCCCAACAACGTCAACGGGGCGATTCAGTTCGTGAATGACCTCGAGAAGGACGAGATGTACGCTCATTGGCCAGGCCTCCATGCGGTATATATCTTCATCCCTTTTTGCTCTTCGATGTGAACTGCTCTGATTCGTTTTTGGTGGTGGTATAGGTGTTGCAACCTGTGTACCCCGGCCAGATGCGTTATGTGAAGAAGAACCTCCAGACGATGATCATCGTTGCCGATCCTTCGACCCGCCAGGGTCTCATGGTGATCGCTAACTTCCTGCACATGGTACGACACGGACTTCCCTGGACTCCTTGGGCACATGGACGATTGAGTTCACCGTTCGCTGACTGCACCTTTTTTTGTAGGTTAAACAAGGTCTGCCCTTCCGCGTTGGCTTCGCGCTCTCATCGGGAGGTGAGGTAGCGGCGACCTGGGAGCATTCTGCTGATACTCTAGCGGCGCTGGCTAAGGTAAGCAAACATTCCTCTCTGTCTCACACTTGTCCTTGTAAGCAGCATCAACATCCGTGAGACTTAATCTATCCATTTGTTTGGCTTTGGTCAGGGCGAGACAAGCGATGAGAGCCAGGGTGGCTCGGCCGACAGTGCATCCCTGCCGAAGAACCTCGCGGCGACCGCAATCAAATCCTACCTCTACCTCAAGCAGCAAGCCAGCGATTCTCCCGCTCTGGACTACTTTGGCTATGTACGACATTGATCTTCCCAGCGAGGGCACCTCTTTCGTTTTACACTAACATGCATTTGTGGGGATGATTGCCATGCAGCTTGCGCAGCTGGATGACGACGAAGAGATGAACGAGGACACACTGTACGAAGCCTGCGAAAGCTTTATGCGCCGACACGGCAAACCGCTCTCCCAGTCTGAGGTACGGCTTTTGACTCAGCACGTGAAGTGTCTGGCACAACGTTGACTCAACTCGCACGTGGGCGCTGATCATTGCCCACACAGTGGCGAGCGGCTCTGGACAGCGAGGCGATTGTCAAGGAGTTCCGAGCCATGCAGCGCTATTTCGATCAGAAGGGCATTTCCCTCTTGGACAAGGAGTCTCAGTACGTCTTCACCAACGGCAAGTTCCAGCTGATCCCTGCGGGTGCATCGGTCACCTCCTCGGTACGTGCACCGGTGGTTCAGCAGTCCGCATGTTGCGCGCTTTCTGTACCTGACTCTGTACCAACCACAGTTACACACAATTCTGATGCAAGAGACCTACTACGGCTACTCGCGCTTCCAAGAGGCCACCTACAAGCGAGAACTTCAGAATGGTGCGTGACGTGCAACAACCACATGTTCTACAACAGCGACATTCGATTGATAGAAACTAACGAGCTTCGTGGACGTCACACAGTCGACGATTTGTGGTCATGGATCCTCGCGGACTCTCCATCGGTCTTCAGCAGCTTCTCGTCTCTCATCTTCCAAGGGTCGGACGAAGAGAACGCGTGGGTTTCGCTTACCAAGCACAAGGAGTTGCTGGCGCCGCACACGGCCTACCTCAGCTATCCCTCTGTAGAGTTCGAACTCAAAGAGTACACTCACCTCGTCGTCGGTGACCTCAACACCCGACCCGGACTCACTCAAGCCTTGGAAGCCGTCCTGCGCCTCGCCAAGGAGGGCAACGTACGTCCATTCCGTCAGTGTGACCATTTGTACACGCGCTTCTCACATCTCTCTCTCTCTCTTTATGCAGCAAAAAGTACGCGTTGGGTTCCTCCACAACACGGAGCGGGACTCAAGCGAAGTTCCGTTGGAGCGCAGAGAGCACGAGTTCCTCGTCGCTCGCGCTTTGCACGCCGCTCTCACTTCGGGTTTGCCCTGCCCCCTGGAGTTCTGTTGGCTCTTTAGCATTTGATCAATTCACTCACCTTACGGCCGCTTACTCTCTGTGGCACAGGTAAAATGCTGAAGCGAGTCTTCCCGTTCGTGACACGCCTGCTTTCCACCGCGCTCGTAGTGGGACCTGAGAACATCCGGGCCACGCACATCGAAGAGCTTGCCCTCGCTGTTGAGCTCAAGGATCTCCCTGCTCTCATGTCGAAGAACGTCGCTCAGACCTATGCACTTCTCAACCGCGATCGCAGCCTTGCAGCCTCTGCTCTCAACCTGCAGCCTGGACACCGTGCTCTAGTCACCAACGGCAAGGTAGCTCACACACACACACGACACACACGACACACACGACACACAATTGGATGGACGCAGTCCTCACAGACTGCGTGTGCCTGACCAAACTGCCCCCATGTGCAGATTATTCGCACGCGAAATCAGGTGCTGCTCGTACAGGACATCAAGCTGCTCGAGGCCTTTGAGGGCCTGGTACGAGTGGACAAAATCAAGGCCACTCTCGATCAGGTGACCGAGCATTACAATATCGATCCCGACGACCTCACCAGGTACAAGACGATCTAATGCGTGTTCTTCCTCTTCCCCCTCCCCCCCCCACGACTTACTCACTCCTCTCTTCTCTGTCCTGCCCTACGCGCAGTGAGTTTTACAGCAATGAGCTTGCCGGCGTCGTGTCTCTCTTGAGCACAGTGACGAGAGGCAGCGAAAGGAAGATTGAGTTGCCAGATTTCGTCCCGTACGATGACCACCAGACCACTCTGAAGGTCTTCTGTACATCGCGGCTGGCTCTTACTGTCCTTCTTCGTTGTTTCTGCGCTAGGTCATTCGTGGCTGGTGAGCGAAACGATCCCAGCTTGAAGATCGTCGCCGTGCTCGACCCGTTGTCCAAGGGCGCTCAGCAGATCGCGCCCCTGTTGCTCGTGCGCCCTCTCCACCTTCCATCCTCTCTTAGTCTCGGAGGCAGTTGGCTTGTCTCTTCCCAGTGCCTGATCTTTCCTCCTCCTCCCCAAACAGTCGCTTGTCAACAACGACATGGGCATACAGGTGCAAGTGGTGCTCAACCCGAAGCAAGACATGACGGAGCTGCCCCTCAAGACCTTCTACCGCTATGTCCTGCAAAACGAGCTCGTTTTCGACTCGGCTGGCCGGTACCACCCCATTCCTTCTCCCACCGCTAAGTCTTGTCTTGGGAACAACTGTTCAATTGACTTTGGGGTCGGTCCGGCAGGCTTGAGCGCAAGGGAGAGGCCGTGTTCAACAACTTGCCGACCTCGCTGCTGTTGACCATGCACATGGATACGCCGCAGTCGTGGGTCGTGCAGGCCATCCGATCGGTGTACGATCTGGACAACATCATGCTCAAGGACATGGGCAAGGAGACTCGACTCTCCGCCACCTTTGAGCTTCAACACATTCTCGCCGAAGGTAAGACGCATGACATTCGCACCTCACAAACAACACACATGTTCTAACCGGATGCGTTTTTTTCGCTTCGGTGTGACGACACACAGGGCAATGCATGGACGTGGACAAGGGATCCCCGGCTGTGGGTCTGCAGATCAATCTGGGTGACCACCAACGATCCCACGTCACGGACACTACAGTGATGGCCAACCTGGGCTACTTCCAGCTCAAGGCCAATCCCGGCCTGTGGTGGCTGTCCCTGGGCAAGCGGTTTGGCGATGAGCAACAGCCGGGAGTGAGCCCCTATCAGCTCCTCTCGGAGAGCCGCACGCCCGTTCCTCGGCTCAGCAGCAAGATCTTCCGTTTCACCAACACCGACTCCCTGAAGCCCTACAAGGTGCGTCGTCCTTGCTTTTGATCCTCGCACTTGAGAGCTCTCTCTCGCTCGCTCGCTCGCTCACTCGCCGCTTGTTCTCCCACTCTCGCGATAGGTCAAGCGCGGTGCGTCCCAAGCAGCAGACCTGAAGCCCGAGAAGGAAGACACGACGGGCATCTGGGACAGCTGGATGGACTACTTCCAGGGCTCGCCAAAGGACACTGCTTCGGCCGAGGCCGACACCAAGGTTTCGTGTGCAGCATTGCTTCGTTGCTCTGATGCGACATATGTTCTGATCCATTACACATACACACACGAGCAGAAGGACGAAACGATTCACATCTTCTCTGTTGCGTCGGGTCACCTGTACGAGCGATTCCTGAAGATCATGATGCTCACCGTTCTCAAGAACACCAAGTCGCCCGTCAAATTCTGGTTCCTCGAGAACTACCTCTCGCCCAAGTTCAAGGAATACGCGCCGCTGTTCAGCGAGGCCTACAACACAAGCATCGAGCTGGTGACCTACCAGTGGCCCAGCTGGCTGCACCACGAAACCGAGAAGCAGCGCATGATCTGGGGCTACAAGATTCTCTTCCTCGACGTCCTCTTCCCCATGGACCTGCGCAAGGTCATCTTCGTCGACGCCGATCAGGTTCGTCCATGCCACGTGTAATCCATGCCCAGCCGTCCATGCTGATGCGTTGGCGGCGATGGTTGTGCGCGGGCAGATCGTGCGCACGGATCTCAAGGAGCTGTACGATATGGACCTGAAGGGCGCGCCGCTCGCCTACACGCCGTTCTGCAGCAGCCGCAAGGAGATGAACGGTTTCCGTTTCTGGGACTCAGGCTTCTGGAAGAACCATCTTGGTGGCCGTCCCTACCACATCTCCGCGCTCTACGTGATCGACCTCAAGCGATTCCGGTTCGTTCTCTACGCCTTCTCTGCCACGGCAAAAGGGATCGTCGTCACCACACGCCACTAACTCCCTCACAATGCTTTTCACTTCTTCATCCATCATCACCATCATCACGAAAACAGGGAGATGGCTGCGGGTGATTCGCTCCGTGCGACGTACCAGCACTTGTCGCAGGACGAGAACTCGCTGGCCAACCTCGACCAGGACTTGCCCAACTACCTCCAGCACCAGGTTCCGATCTTCTCCCTCCCACAGGAGTGGCTGTGGTGCGAGACCTGGTGCGACGACGAGTCCAAGGCGCGAGCCAAGACCATCGACTTGGTACATTCCCCACATCCCACCCACCGCTACCGACGTAAACCTCGCTCACACCACATCGGATCGTATGATCTTCACCAGTGCAACAACCCGCTGACAAAGACGCCCAAGCTCGACAACGCCGTGCGCATCATCCCCGAGTGGCGCGACCTGGACGAGGAGGCGCGACGCGTCGAGGAGCGCCACGCTGGCGGCATAACGGCGCAGTCCTACGAAGCCCCCGATGCAGTCACCGTCGATCACGTCCCACCATCCACCATCCAAGACATCCACATCTGACGTGGATGCCCACAGTTAAGCCTTCTACCTTCACCTCACCTCCTGCTTTCACTGAACAAGACGTTGCGGCTGCACACGAGCGACCACCATGCAAAGTCACATCTTCTTTGTCACTGTCATAATGGAGTACACATACATCGACGGCTGCAACAACAAGTACACGCTGCAGGTGGATGCTCGCACGGGTGAGGCGCAGTTCGAGTACCGCCCCATCACTCCTGACGAGAGCTCGAGCGGCGACTACGACGGGGGCGAGCCCGTCCAGGGCCAGCTGGCCAAGCCGCTAGTCGACCGGTTCGTTCAGGCGTTCGACCAGCTGCAGGCCAACGTGGCGAACCACACCACGACGCGGGTGATGGGTGACTCCATCTTCAAGAAGACGGGTGCCTCAACGACCACACGATTCATGCTCCCTTTTCTCCATGCCCAGCAAGAATCGTGGGAAGCGTGCATGGAGTCGCTTAAGGCGTCCCTTCGATCGTGAAGAGGGCGCACTACCTTCCCCCCCCCCACTACGTCAAGGTCATAAATCTGTTCCATCAAAAGCAGAAGAATCAGATGTGAAAAAAGAAGGAAGAAACAAAGAAAGAGCGTGCCCCAATACCGCGTTGGCGAAGTGGTATCGGGCGGCAAGCACAAAAACCCTTGTCCAAGGCTGGACAAGAAGAGAGCACACAGACACGAACACGAACACGAACAACAGCAACTACATAATGTCGGATGTACCTACGGGCAACGGCGGGTATGTTGGAGGGGCGTGCAATCACTGCGCCTGCTTCGGGCACCTGTCACGGGACTGCCCTTCGCACGCTGTCGCTCCGCCGGCCCCCACTCCTGCCACGGGCACCACAGCACCAGGACCTCTCGGCGACGGGCTTCGTCGATCACGCTGATCGCCATGCGCCCTGTCAATAAACTCTCCAGTTCATCACGATGCCATGCACCTGATGGGTTGTGTGTGTGGTGTGTGTGTGGTGTGTGTGTGAACTCTTCATTGTGCAGCATGATGTTGAATGAGAGGAGGAGGGAAGATCAGGAGGCGAGGGATCAGCCTCCGTGGAGGGTGGAGATGAACACCACGACATCGCCGTCCTGCACCTCGTGCTCCAGTCCGCCCAGAAGCTCCCAGTCGCAGTCGTTCACGAGCACCAGGATGCCAGGTCGCCTGACGTGACCACGACAGAGACCAAACGTCAGGCGCGAACGGGCGTGTGCGTGGGTAAATGAGTGAAAAGAAACGCACACAGTGCCGTCGACGACGAAGAGGTCGGGTCGCTCCTTGATGAGGTGGTCCTTGATATGAACAAGCAGGTCCTTTAGCGAAACCGTCGTTGGATCGGGCAGGTCCACCTCGTGTTTGGCCACCTTGTTGAACAAAATCTCCAGCCCCCCACTCCACGTTGCCGCGGCGTCAAGGACGTAATTCAGAAT
>CDFA01018965.1:0-25998 GCA_000826305.1 Acanthamoeba healyi
GGGAGATCCTTGAGCTCAACAGCGAGGGCAAGCTCTTCGATGTGCGTGGCCCGGATGTTCTCAGGTCCCACTACGAGCGCGGTGGAAAGCAGGCGTGTCACGAACGGGAAGACTCGCTTCAGCATTTTACCTGTGCCACAGAGAGTAAGCGGCCGTAAGGTGAGTGAATTGATCAAATGCTAAAGAGCCAACAGAACTCCAGGGGGCAGGGCAAACCCGAAGTGAGAGCGGCGTGCAAAGCGCGAGCGACGAGGAACTCGTGCTCTCTGCGCTCCAACGGAACTTCGCTTGAGTCCCGCTCCGTGTTGTGGAGGAACCCAACGCGTACTTTTTGCTGCATAAAGAGAGAGAGAGAGATGTGAGAAGCGCGTGTACAAATGGTCACACTGACGGAATGGACGTACGTTGCCCTCCTTGGCGAGGCGCAGGACGGCTTCCAAGGCTTGAGTGAGTCCGGGTCGGGTGTTGAGGTCACCGACGACGAGGTGAGTGTACTCTTTGAGTTCGAACTCTACAGAGGGATAGCTGAGGTAGGCCGTGTGCGGCGCCAGCAACTCCTTGTGCTTGGTAAGCGAAACCCACGCGTTCTCTTCGTCCGACCCTTGGAAGATGAGAGACGAGAAGCTGCTGAAGACCGATGGAGAGTCCGCGAGGATCCATGACCACAAATCGTCGACTGTGTGACGTCCACGAAGCTCGTTAGTTTCTATCAATCGAATGTCGCTGTTGTAGAACATGTGGTTGTTGCACGTCACGCACCATTCTGAAGTTCTCGCTTGTAGGTGGCCTCTTGGAAGCGCGAGTAGCCGTAGTAGGTCTCTTGCATCAGAATTGTGTGTAACTGTGGTTGGTACAGAGTCAGGTACAGAAAGCGCGCAACATGCGGACTGCTGAACCACCGGTGCACGTACCGAGGAGGTGACCGATGCACCCGCAGGGATCAGCTGGAACTTGCCGTTGGTGAAGACGTACTGAGACTCCTTGTCCAAGAGGGAAATGCCCTTCTGATCGAAATAGCGCTGCATGGCTCGGAACTCCTTGACAATCGCCTCGCTGTCCAGAGCCGCTCGCCACTGTGTGGGCAATGATCAGCGCCCACGTGCGAGTTGAGTCAACGTTGTGCCAGACACTTCACGTGCTGAGTCAAAAGCCGTACCTCAGACTGGGAGAGCGGTTTGCCGTGTCGGCGCATAAAGCTTTCGCAGGCTTCGTACAGTGTGTCCTCGTTCATCTCTTCGTCGTCATCCAGCTGCGCAAGCTGCATGGCAATCATCCCCACAAATGCATGTTAGTGTAAAACGAAAGAGGTGCCCTCGCTGGGAAGATCAATGTCGTACATAGCCAAAGTAGTCCAGAGCGGGAGAATCGCTGGCTTGCTGCTTGAGGTAGAGGTAGGATTTGATTGCGGTCGCCGCGAGGTTCTTCGGCAGGGATGCACTGTCGGCCGAGCCACCCTGGCTCTCATCGCTTGTCTCGCCCTGACCAAAGCCAAACAAATGGATAGATTAAGTCTCACGGATGTTGATGCTGCTTACAAGGACAAGTGTGAGACAGAGAGGAATGTTTGCTTACCTTAGCCAGCGCCGCTAGAGTATCAGCAGAATGCTCCCAGGTCGCCGCTACCTCACCTCCCGATGAGAGCGCGAAGCCAACGCGGAAGGGCAGACCTTGTTTAACCTACAAAAAAAGGTGCAGTCAGCGAACGGTGAACTCAATCGTCCATGTGCCCAAGGAGTCCAGGGAAGTCCGTGTCGTACCATGTGCAGGAAGTTAGCGATCACCATGAGACCCTGGCGGGTCGAAGGATCGGCAACGATGATCATCGTCTGGAGGTTCTTCTTCACATAACGCATCTGGCCGGGGTACACAGGTTGCAACACCTATACCACCACCAAAAACGAATCAGAGCAGTTCACATCGAAGAGCAAAAAGGGATGAAGATATATACCGCATGGAGGCCTGGCCAATGAGCGTACATCTCGTCCTTCTCGAGGTCATTCACGAACTGAATCGCCCCGTTGACGTTGTTGGGGTCGGCAGCGGGCGCTGATCAATCAAGGAACGCGACAAGGACACAAGATCGGAGAGCAACAGTTAGTTATGGCCAGAGAGAAGAAGAGTGTAAAGAGTGAGAGGATCGTGTACTGCGATCTGAAGGGAAGACTTCTCGATCGCGAAGATCGACGCGAATGACTGGGGTGTCGGGAATGAGCGACAATAGCTTCTCCGCATCCTTACGACCAAGTCCGAATGAGCCGAGATCGCCCAGCTTGTTCAGCTCGCTCGTGATGAGCTCGTAGAGCCTAAAGGAACCCACAAAAGACAGCTTACGATCAGTGCGGCGGGGAAGCCACCATAGGAGGTGCACACATGGATAAAGGGGAGAGGGAGCAGTACACGAAAGGATTAAGACTGGCGGCGGTCAAGCTGCGGCCGTTCGTGTAGATGAAGTTCTCAGGCAGTTGCAAGCCTATGAGCTTCTGCTGGTTGTCTTCGATCTCTGAGCGTACGTCTGGATCCACGCGCAATCTAATAGAGGAACAGTACATGCCGCCCGACATGCATCAGAAAGCGTCCAACAACATCCATAAACCATCATCACAGGTGATGATCCGGTCGGTCGCACCTCGCTAGAGATTCGGCGATGGGCGGCAAGTTGTGAGCGATGTCGCGCAAGAGCTGCAGTGGCTCTGGGGCCGACACGATGCGCTGTGCGGCCTGGTAGCCCAGCGCTGTTGGTACGATTGCGTTAATGGACGTAAGAGCAATGTCGCACTAGTCTCCCGTGGTAAGGGAGGGTTTACCTTTGATCTGCCAGGCGCGAAGCTGTTTGAATCCTTCATTTTGCTGCGACACCATCTGAAGGTGCTCCCTGAAGGAGTCCAACTCTGCAGCTAGCTCCGGCTTGCGTTGCTTGAGCGTGTCAAAATGGAATCCTTCGACCTAAAAGACGTGCAGAGGTCCGTCGAGTGCTGAGTATCGGTCATTGAGAGGCCCAAGACGCAATTCGAGTTCACTCGCACCTCTGTTTCCTCCACACGCTCTGGCTGTTCATCACCGTCCTTGCCCTTCTCGGGCACCTTGTCGTCGATGACCTTGTACTCAGTGGACTTGATTGCGAGCTCCACACCATAACCTAACCCGACTGGGCGTTAGCAATCTGAACACGAGCAGGCCAAAGCCACAAGCACTCTGCTGTACCTTGGACATTCATCAAGCGCTTGGCTGACTCTTCGGGAGTGTAGTGTCGCACACCGTAGTGTATCTTCGAGGCGTTCGCAGCAGCCCTGTGTGGTAGCAAACAGGCGCCAGTGAGCGAACTAGACAACATATTGTTGATCGACCCGGATCCAGAGCTGAGAGTGTGGGGCTCACCGCAGAAGCGTGTGGAATGCTGCAAACGAAGGCGTGCCGATCTGACCGTAGAGAACAGCCAGGGGTGCGGACGATGGTGCGCTGTTGGGGTAGAGATGCTCCTGATCGCCGAAGACAGGGACTGCCTCCGAAGCGGATCCCGCACTGCTGCAGATTGTGAAAGTGAGATGAGCGCAACCAGTTGCGAGCGTGCGCGTGCGTGCGCGTGCGGCGCAAGAAAGCCAGGCTTGCCTGTTAGGTCGCTCCAAGAACTGCTGCACCTCCTCGGGAGAGCACAGCACATGCGTGCCGGCGTGCACCCACGCGGTCTTCCCGCACTGAGCCGCCAGACCTCGAGAGAACTGCCTGAACATCTCCACCTAGTAGACGACAGCGCAGCGCAGCGCCCACATCGTCAGCCCCAATGCTTACTCCCGCTCACTAAAGGTGAGGAGCCAACCTTGGGGCTGTAGTAGCGAGAGAGGAGAGCGTAGCGAAGAAGGCGTTGGCTCGAGTTGCTCAAAGCGGCGTCGGCGAGCTGCACCACCTTGGCGTAGAGCGCCTCCTCCGTGGGTGCCGCGTCATCGGCATCACCGACCGATGGCGTATTGTGCAGGCCCTCAACGACGTGCCAGAACCCCTGTGGGGCCTCCTCGGCAAAGAACTCCCTGCGCACATCCGCTCGCGTGTGAGTCGCCCCAAGCCGGCGAAGTAACTAAATCAATCTCACATAATAAATCACGTGTGTGTAGTGCAAGAGGGGGCAGGGACGTTCGTACGCAGCTTCGAGATGCAGGGGGGTGGCGTCCCACGCAGCCACGAGATCGACCGCGACAGCCCTGCGATGGGCAGCCGTAGTCGAAGCCACCGTCGCGCAAGAAAATAGTATCAAAATGGCAAAGAGGAAGAGCGCTCTTCCCTGCCCCCTCATGGCAGCCTCCATCTTCTCTCTCGAGATCTTCAACCGAGCGAGAGCACCACAGTGCTCTTTGGCCTTCTCCGGCTGACGTGGCGAATGACGTGGCCGAATTGATGCCGACCAATTTAATTTTAAATGCATTTGAAATAAATGCAATTTTGGTCAAATTATTTAATAAATAATGCCTGGCGGAAGAGGAGAACGCAGTTGAACTGCCAGTTGCGCGCTCAACTGTCCTGACGGAGGATCTGCTTGACGTTGGCGTTCTCGTCCCACAGGATCTTCATGAGCTTGGGGTAGTACATGTCGATGGTGTAGATCGTGGTCATGACGCAGTGCTCCAACTGCTTGGCCGTGAGCAGGTTGTTCACGACCGGGATTTCCATCCTGCGGAGAGAGCAGACAACAGCTTGAGCTCACGTGACGGAGAAGAGAAAAGGAGGAGGGAGAGCAGACTACCTGAAGCGAACGGAACCGTCCACCATGTCCCTGGTGAAGGCACCGAGCACGAGACTGCTGTTGATCTCTGTAGAGACAGAGTGAGGGAGCGAGCATTAGAGCAATGTCGATGAGACGATGTGTCGTCGCGTGCCGGGCGTGTACCGAGGAGAGCCTGGCAGAAGGGCACCAGTCGCGAATCATTTCGCGCCACGCAGAGGCCTCGAGCGATCAGGCACAGCGCCTTCTTCCTGTTGTGCGTATGTTAGCTTAATGGGTGAGCGATCGCACGAAGCCAGCAACATCGAGGGTGGGAGGGGTAAGTGGAAACCTGAAGAGGAACAGCAGGTCGATGTTACAGCTCTTGATGGCGAGGCCGCAGCTGATCGCTTTCGCACCTTCCTATTGTGTTTAGAAGCAAAGGGAAGCGCACCATCGCGATTAGAGAAGACGTTCAATTCATGAGCACCAAGAGAGAGGATGAGGGAGAGTACCTGGCTGAAGATCCACTTCTTGTTCTTGAAGTAGTCGCGCAGCGTGACTAGGTTGGCCGCCTTGGTTTCGTTGGTGGGAAGCGGGAACGGTAACTCTGGCTCCACCACCTTTGTAAATGCCTTAACGCCTGCAATGTCACAAGAAGCAGGCAGAGAGTTTAGCGAATCGCACGGAATGACCCAAACTCAGGACCCAACCACACTCACAATCGCGCGAACGGTACCTCCGAGCGGAGCGGCTATCTCTTCGATAAGGTGCTCCGGAAGCCACTCTTGCCATACGAATCCCTCCTTCTTGTTCCTAAGGGGAAGAGAGAGAGAGAGAGACGGTTCATCCAAGGAAGCAGCATGACTGCAGGTTTGCTTGGTTTCTTGACTTGCGGTGGCATGTACCAGTGATCTCGATGCTGTTGAATGTAGTGCATGGTGAGGTGTCGAAGCGAGGGAGCTCCCACTCGTTCGTATTGCAGAATGTACCCATCTGTGCGCGAGCATCATCCACCACAGGGCAGATAAGCAACGCCGCATTGATAGGAGCACTCGTGTTGAGCGATCAATAGAGAGAGAGAGAGGAGCACTTATCTTGAGTTCCAGTCTCTGAGCAGCCCGACAAACAGACTTCGCCCGTCATCGGAGAGCGCCACGCCAGCGATGTTGCCGTGCGCCTCGACACCTCCCGGGCCCATGCTCGGCAGTTCTATGACTGTTCATTCGTCGTCCATCACGAGTTAGCGACGAACGCGCGTTAACACCAAGGGCAGCAAAGAGCGATAGGTCTAGACCTTGTCGAACATGATTGCGCAGGTCGACGACGTGAATGTACTTGATGCCCTCGGAGAACACGAGCACATCGTCGGACGCAAACTCGACCGTGCGCACCTTACGCACTTCCTGTTCCTCCTCTTCACCACCATCACCATTGTTAGCTCATAATCCATCTCCGATTTGAAGAGAGCCTCTGGCACGCATACTGGGCATGTCGTACCGGTGCCAAGGTCCACCTCTTCCTGTTCGTCCGCCGACTCACTTCGGTGCTTGGTGTCTGCGTTCCAAAAGCGGTACTCGCACGCAACTTCGACGTTGCGCTGCTGAACCTTCTTCCTCTTGGCGTCTGATTCCTGTACTGCGGCATCGTTTTCGTCCTTGGTCTCGCCCTCTCTCGCTCGCTTGCCATTGTCGTTGGTCGTTGTCACCACCTCCATGGCGTCATCTTGATTTGACTTGGTTTGAGCGCTCGTTGTCATCCGCTTCACCGAGACGTAGGTCGCGTCATCGATTTCTTCTTCCTTGGGGGCGGAGAAGACCACCGCACAGCCTCCCTCCGAGGCAACAGCAAAGTGCTTGCACGTGCTATCCCATCGCACCATGTTGAAGCCAAACGAGTCCGCCGCATTGAGATTGACCTCACTGTGCAAAGAGGCGAATGAGATGAGCACAACGTCGTGAGAGGCAAGTGTGCATTGAAAGAGAGTCGCGCCGCACCACTGGACGGTCAGCCGATGTGTGTAGTCGCCATCTGTGTCCATAGTCAGGTTAGCTCCAGCTACCAAGCAAGCAAGCGGGAGAGTGCGGTAGGGCGACCAACCTGAGGCATCAAACAGCCAGATGGAAGGCTCATCACCTGCGACAAGAAGCGCAACCATGGCTCAGTAAAGGAGCGGTGCGCACGTCCATTGGCCGAGATCTCGTACCAACGGCCACAAGCCATTTCAGATCATCGGAGATGGCCACATCGTTGATGAAGAAGGTGTTCTCTCCGTCTGTCACTGCCAGCTTCCGTATCAACTCCATGTCGGGCAATCGGTAGACTGTGTGCATCAAACAGGCCCTCAGCAATTGCAGAAGCAAATGAGTTGCTAGCCATGACAAAGAGTGGGATCAGCTGTTACCGTGGATGCCGCTGTCGTCGTTTGTGCAAACGAGCAGCCGCAGCTCGTCGCCGTGCCGATAAGCGCACACGGAGTTGATCATCACGTCTGGAGTTGATAAGATGGTGTTTGCAATGTGTGAGGCCATGCGCACAGTGTCGCCGTGTCGAGGCTGTAACGTACTGCCGATGGTGCCTTTGTATACGATGGCATGGTCGTTGGCGCGGTCCAAGACGAACACGATCCCGTTGGTCGCACCAAACACCAGGTAGTTCTCGATCACTTTGACGCAGATGATGCGCCAGTCGTTCTTGTATCCGTAGTCGTACACCTGATGATGCGACGTGCATGTTTAGATGCACACACATAGTGAGCGACCATCACGACACATCACGAGGAGACAGCATCGCCACCTTCTTGATAAGCTTCCTTTCATCTTCGACGTTGAGCACCTCTGTCACCTGTCGATTCCAGGAGCAGTCGCGCGAGCGAGGAGGAGAAGCAGAGGGTGAGCCGAGCGTCGGATCGCTACGCTCGAGTGCCGATATGCCGTGCACACAACGAGAGACGAAGGAGGTGCGTACTAGCGTGGTGGCAGTGTTGTAGCACAGTATCCGAGAGGACTGGTTGATGTAGAGCTGTGACGGTGCCGCAAAGCACAGCCCGTACCTGTCACACTCAAGGCAAGCCACGACAAGAAATGCGCACATGTGCATGAGCAGATCGAAGGCGCACCTCTGATTTTGTTTCCCGATTCTTTTAAAATAATTCAAATTGTTCTTCGCTTTTTACCTGAGCTGGCGATGGTAGTAATAGGGCCAGTGCCCGATGGACGTGGCGGGCTTGGACTTAAAAACGGTGCCAGTCACGAATCCTCCGCCGAGGTCAAGCCCCGTCGCTTGCGGTGTCGCAAATACCTCCATCAACGTCGTCCCCTTAGCCGCCCACCGCTTTGAATTCAAAATCAAAATGCACAAAAATAGCGCACAGAAATTAATATCTTTGTTGGAATTTATTTTCAGTTCCGCGAATTTGTAGTTTGTGCGGACAAGCATTAAACATTCGAGGCGGTCGTCAGAGCTTGGCCTGGGCGCCACCGTGGAGGGTTGCGCCCATCTCGAAGGGATGGTCCTGGGGCTTGCGTTTGGCCTGCACGGCGGCGCGATCGGGGCGTGTGAGTGAGACACATAATGCGGCGTGGGATGGGCGGAAAGGCGTACCGCGGTGTCGATCATGATGTTGACGATGGTGGGGCACTTTTGCGCGAGAGCGTCCCTCATGGCGGGCTCGATCTCCTCGGGCTTGGTCACGTAGTAGCCCTTGCCGCCGAACGCCTCAATCAGCTTCTCGTAGCGCGCTGTTTCGGTCGAAGAGAATCGAAGATTGCGTCAATCAACGCACATTTCGAGATCAGGGGACACGTGCGGTGGTGGTACCTTGGGGAGTGTAGACGAAGAACGGTACATTGTTGGGCTTCTCGAAGCCAGACAGGTCTTCGACGCCCATGCTGATACCGTTGTTGTTGATGATCACCGTGCACACGTTGAGCCCGTACCGGCACATGGTCTGTGTGTATTGTGTCAGGTCCATAACTCAGTCTCCAATCATGGCCCAACAGCAGGCAGGAGAGGAAGTTTACCTCGATCTCCATGCCCGAAAAGCCGAACGCGGAGTCGCCCTCAATGGCGACCACCTTCTTATCGGGATGCACGACCTGCGCGGCGATGGCAAAGCCCATGCCCACGCCCATGGTGCCCCACTGTGCGCTCACACCATGGTCTAATGGTGAGATACAGAGTTGAGGGGAGAGCTGCGATGTGGGGGAGGGGGACTCTCGTACCGTGCCGGCATCGAGGCGGTGGCGAGGCAGTCTGTTGTCCAAGATCGTACGGCCGATGTCCATCGTGTTGGCACCCTGCGTGGTTCATGACAGTCAGTGAGACGTTTTGAGGCCGAGCTAGAGCACAAGAATGGAATAGCAGTGCCTCAGAGACGATGATCGCGTCGTGGGGAAGAGTGTCGTGAACGCCCTTGAGAGCCCGGTAATAGGAGAGCGGCATCCGCTCATCAGCGCACAGCTTTGCGTTGACAGCCTTGTTCTTCGCCACCTTGTCCTTCAAGGCATTCCACCATGCGCTCGTCTTCGAAAAGTGGAAAGAGCTCTCCTGCGTTGTGTATGCGAGCGCACATGCGAGCGAGTCAGCATCAACGCTCCACTAGACGCACTTTAACTCGGGTGCATGCGAACTGCTTACCTTGGCGGCGAGCTGTTCGTTAAGCTGTGACAGGACAGCCTTGACGTCGCCGGCCAGGGCCACTTCCGCACGAACGGTGTTGCTCATTTCGTCAGTTGCAATGTCGACCTGATGAAGCGGGGGCCAGTGAAGCAGAACAGCGTTAGAGGTGACTGAAATACGGCTTGGAAAACTGTTGATGGATGGACGGATGGATAGAGACCTGAATGAACTTGACGTCCTTGCGGTAACGGGGAGGCTGGCCAAAGTGCAGAATCCAGTTAAGCCGAGCGCCTGCGGTTGGAGGAACGAGCGCGTGAGTTTGGCAATAGGCGTAATAGAAGAACTGAAGTGGGGAGTAGGAAAACCAACCAAGAAGAAGGACGACGTCGGCAGACTGTAGGGCAAGATTGCGTGCAGCAGCGACGGACTGCGGGTGCTCATCGGAGAGTACGCCCTTACCCATTGGCGTGGGGAGGAACGGAAGACCGGTCTTCTCACTGTGGAGCACACAACGTATCACAAGCGTCAGATTCAAGGATCAAGTCGCGATACCGATCACGAGTTCTTGGTGGTGAGCATACACAAAGTAAGTAGCCTCCGCTTCGGCACGGGCATAGGCGGTTCCCTAGTACGTGATAGGGGTTAGGCAACGATTGCACTAAGCTGAAAGTCATTATTGAGAGATAGGTACCTTGCCCACAATGACGAGCGGGTTCTTGGCCGTCTTGAGCAAGTCCAGAGCCGCACGAACGGACTTGGGGTCGGCAAAGGTCTGCGGAGGAGGCGGGATGGGCAGCGGAAGCACCAGCTTGTCCTCTCCGATGAAATCGTAGAGCACCTCAGCCTGGTCGAACGTGCCGCGTGGGTGTCAACAAGGCCTCGAGGTTGAGCAAAGAAGGAATCAGGAGAGGAGATGGTACCGGAAGTTCGACGTAAGTTGGTCCTGGCCTGCCGTACATGGCCACGCGCATCGCCTGTGCGTGGCCATGATAGAATTGTGCCGACGTCGTTAGCAACTTCAGAATACCACAAATCAGTTCGTCACAATGCGCGTGCGCAACTGGGTGTGGTTGATCTCACCTTCTCGATGTAGAAGGGCACGCGAGCAAGCGACTCGGCTCTGCAAGCCAACTTGACGTAGGGCCTCACGGTCTCGATCTGGGGCGCCTCCTGCATTGCGGCGAGACCGGCGACCGTCGTCAATCAACAGAGGGCCACGAGGACATCAAAAGGATCGGACGAACCTGGAAGCCGCCCATCTCGTTGTTCTCCGTGGCGGTGGCACCACCGAGGAGGACCATCGGCCAACAGTTGGCCCATGCGTTGCCCAAACCAGCGAGCGCGTGCACCACGCCCGGACCCGACACGGCCAGACACACGGCAGGGCGGCCCGTCATGTAGCCCGCGGCGCCCGCTGTGTGAATGAGTCACGCACGTCCACGCCAATCAGCGCCCGTCACAAAGCTGCGAGCTCGCGGGGCACGTGCAACTGCGCATTGCGTTCCTTGAAGCTAATGTTCTAATTTATGTAATTATTATTTATTTTTAAAATATATATGCATATTTAAATTTTTAATATGTGATAAAAATTATTATGAAATTAAAATTATAGTTATTGAGCTAGAAAATAAAATTTAGTACCGGCATAGCTAGCAGCTTGTTCATTGCGGAAGGACCAGAAGTGGATGCCCTCGGCTTGTGACATCATGGCCACGTTGGTCACTGGCCTGCCAACCACACCAAACTTTGGTGCGAAACCGTGGTTATACGATGTGTATGATCAACTTACCGACGCTCTAATGGACACAAAAAAAGACCTGACGTACCACATCGGTGACCTCAAGCGCCTTCAGTGTGCGTGCTACAACTGCTGCTCCCTCCATCTATGCGTGTCGTTTTGTGTTGGTATGTTCGCTTTCTCTTTCTCTCGCCGTTTTGCCGAGGCTCTGAATTTCGATTGTTGTTTAGAACTATTCAATTTGTTTTCGTTTTCGTTTCGAACGCACAAAAACGAAAAGAAAAGGAACAAGAACAGAGACAGCGCACTGAGATGGAGGTGCCTACCCCGCCGGCCGGTGCCTACCCGGGCTACTTTTACGACATCAAGAAGCTCGTGGCCAAATACATGCGGGTGTGCAGCCCCCCCCCTTCGTCATTTCTCTGCCGGCATCTCCGTAAATGCAATCTGCTTACCCCGCGTGCTGTCGCGGTGTGGCTGTGCCTGCCAGTCTGGCAGCCCCTTCTCGTACAAGGACTTCAAGGAGTTGTGGAAGGAGATGCGGTTCAGCTACATACACCACGCCAAGCCAAAGGACATGGAGTACAGCGAGTACATGCAGCGGCTCTACTCCTCCACCCTCGGTACGACGGCTTGCCCCTCCCTCACCCGCGAGTGTTGGCACGAGCGACCTTTCTGAGACATCACCACCGCTTGCGCGTGTGTGTGGTGCACAGGCTTCTTGTACAGCCCGCAACCACTATTGGTGCTCGTGGGCACGCTTTACTGCCTCTACACCCTCTACAACACCCAACTCTACAAGCCACGAACGCCCATACGCATATCTAAAGGTGCCCGCCTTTCTCTCCGTGCGTGCGTGCGTGCGTGCGTGCGTGCGTGCGTGCGTGCAGAGGATGTGTATGTGCGCATTGTGCTCACGTCCCCGCGACCCTAGATACGTGGCAGTACCTGCATCGTCTCTACCTTGAGATCAAGAACCAGCGAATTTGGGAAGCCTACCACGTCTTCCGTAAGCTGCGCCAGGACCAAAGCTTCTGCTTCACCGCCTACGCTCCTGTCGGACCTCGTTCGACTCCTTCGGCCAACCTTCAGTGCGTTTCCATCCACGCGTGAGCACCTACCGCCGAAAGCTGGTCCTCTTTCGTACTGACATGTTCCAACTGCGTGCGTGATGAGCAGCATGCTTACGGAGCTGCCGCCGTACTTGCAGCAGGCCGACACTCTGGTAGCTTTCTCTCTTCAGCCGTCATCGCCGCTTGGCATTTGTGTCTGTGCGTAGGTAACTAACAAGCCATCCTTGCGTCTACTGCCCGTCACCCTATGTAGCGAAATGCGTTGGATGTCAGCGCGATTGATAAGATCGCACGGTTGTACAGCTTGGCCAAGGAACGCGCTCAAGGCACCGGTACTGTGACCTCTTGTTGACTAGAGCTAAGTTTGTGAGTCCTCCCTCTGACTCTATTCCTTCCTTGTGCAGCCGCCCCAGAGGAGGGTGAACCCCAGGATGAGCTCAATGTGGCGGACGCTCACTTGGGCAGCGACCTCAAGGCAATGCTCTCTGAAATAGAACGTGCCTATCGAACATCTGATCGATCCCAACCCAATCCTGCCGCGCCGTTCGCCTTCCCCGCCAGCGGCACGGGTTCTCGGTCTACATCCATGGCTCCTCCGCCAGCGACCCTAACCCGAGCTGCCAGCGCTATCCCAGACCCCACCCAGGAGGTACACACTTATGAACACTGTGGATGCATCACATGGACTTGGTGCTGATCGTCATGGTGTGCGCAGGCGGCGAAGAGGAAAGCCTTGTTCGACCAGAAGTTCGCGACTCAGGAGAGGAACAAGCGACCAAGAGCCGAAGCCGAACCGCACACGACCGCAGAGGCGCTGCCGTTGCTGCCGCTCCCTCGTAGCCAACACTCTGAAGACACGGCCTCAGATGAGGAACTGCGCCGTAGTGGTATGCCAGCTCTCACTTTGCGCCCGTGAGCATACTGCCTTGCTGACCACCTCCCCCTGGGAGCACTGTACACGAGCAGCACAGGCGATGGAAGAACTGCTCAACGGCGACTGAACAGCGGCAACCTTCTCGGTAGGGCCCACACGAACAGCGTGGCGAGGACGAATAAAAGAACCACCAGCACCCAAGCTTGCACGGAGAAGGTTGAGATGGAAGTGGGGGGGGGCTACAGAGAGAGATGCTTTGCAAGCCGCCTTGGCCTTTTTATGTTTTATATACCCAAACAGTCCGCTTAGAACTTGATGAGGTGGGGGAACTGACCCTTGGTGAGCGAGAACTTGGCGTTGAGGTAAGCAGCGAGGTTGGGGACCTTGCTCACGACTTCGAGCACCTTAGCGTCGAAAGCCTTCTGATCGGCGATCCTGTGAGCATCGATGGTCTTCTTCTGTAAAGTCAAAAGGAAAATGCAGCAATGTCAGGCATCTGTTACACAAATGGATGAAATGGGGGCAAAATGACCGCAAGAAAAGAGACGCACCTGCTGCGAGCCAGCGGCGAAGAACTCCTCCTCGGACTTCTCCTTCTTGGGGGCCTTACCCTTCTTGAAGTAAGCATCGTCGAACTTAGCGGGCACCTCCAGGCCGGAGATGTCGACCTTGGTCGAGGTGGCGATGGTGTAGGCCTGGTTGATGCGGCGGACGGGCACACCGTTGACCTTGAAGGGGCCAGTGACGAGCAGGAGGCCAGAGGGCTGGAGCTGCTTGAGGAAGATCACGCGCTTGCCCCTGAAGCGGCCGGAGAGGACGATCAGGACGGTGCCGGGGGTGATCGAGGACCTCAGGTGAGCGGGCTTGTGGTGGCTCTTCCTCGAGGGAATGGGCCTGGGGATGTTCTCGGCCGGGTAGAAGCGCGAAGCCTTGGTGACGACGGTCCTCTTCTCGGTCTTGTTGAAGGTCTTCTCCACGCTCTTGGGGGCCTTCTTGACGGCGGCCACATCCTTCCATTGGTGGCCCGACTTCTTCACGGCGGCCTTACCGCTGCGGCGGAACATGGCGCTGCGCGAGTAGCGCGAGACACCACGGACGAGGTCATGATTTCTGGGGGCGTGAGGCTTGCGCGGCATCTTTGGAGATTAGATTGAGGAGGAAGGCCCTGTCGAACAAGGGGACGATGGCCGATACAGCAGGGAGAGAGAGGAAAAAGAAAGAAAGAAAACTGCGCCCACCCCAAGCCTCACAAATACCGGCCAGATTGTTTTGTGTCGACAACTTCACGAATTCCTTCCGCTCCTCTTTGCCCGCCTTTTTGGGACCAACAACCCCACACCACAGCGGGTTTGCGCTGGCCGCCAGCACCGTTTTTTGCGTCTGTTCGACCGTGTTGGCGGGCTGCGCCTGATCCTGGTGCGGCTGCACTGTCAGACGGTCTGAGGTGTACCGCTCGGCTGGGGAGATGGGGTACTGAACCGGGTTATTTCCTTCCTCACTCCCATCATTCGTGGAACCTTCACGGCGTCTGCGCCGAGAGCGTCGTTGTTGCCGCATACGGTCCCGCGGGCGCCGTGCCTGCTCAGAACCTGCCACCACCCCGCCCTTGCACACACCAGGGCTTGTTTGTGTCGACGTCCCCTTCTCCTCCACACCAGCTCAAGCCCCCTTTAGGCGCGCGCCTGCTGTTGTTGAGCGTTCGCCCGCCACCACGCGCAGTCACCAACTGCGCAGCGACTCGTCCGTCTTCAACACAAACCAAAAGGCTCGCGCTGCCCTCTACATCTTCCTCCGTCACGGGCCGACGGCAAAAGCTCGTCCGCCACACCTGGACCCGCAGCTGTTGAATCCTCTCCTCGCATGCTGGGTGAGGGATTATCGCTGCACTACTCAGAGTCAGGGATGAACTCCTACCCAGGGGATGCGCATCTGATGTCGATTGATCCCATCAAGGCCGAGCGCCTCGAGCAGCGGCTCACTGCGAGCAACAGCACCACCAACCTACTGGGGGGTGGCTCGAATGGTGCTGCAGCATCAGCAGGCGAGCTGCTCAGGCCTTCTTCATCGATGGTCACCACACCCAACATTACATTGGACGAAGAGGAAGTGTCTGATCAGGAGGAGGTACCCACTACAGCACACCATCCTGTCCACCAATTTCGCAAATCGGCAGCGGATAACATTATCCCCCCCCCCAAACCTATATCATTTAAATCCAGCGACTCTGCCGAACCGACGAGGACGAAGGGCTATCCAACTCGCGCAAGACCGCCAGCAATGATGGCCTCAACTTTGCCAAGGGCATCAAGCGCAAGACGCCTCGCAGGTTCTCTGAGCAGGAGGACAAAAATCTGATTGAAGTACGCAACGGACCGTCTCGCTGCGGGCAATCGCTTTGGGCTAATGCTCTTTGTGCGCAGGGCTATGACCACTTTGGCAACGACTGGGAGAAGATCATCTCCTGGGGCAAGTTGGACCGGTCAGTCGAACAAGTGAAGCGACGGTACACGCGCATCAAGTTACGGCACCCCGCTGCCGTCGAACGGCGCTCAGATGACGAGCCCATCATGATGCCAATGAGCGGCGCCAGCACCCTCTCCGCCACCTCTTCGCCCGTTGTGCGGTCCGAAGCGGACGAGCCACCACGAAAGGTGCAGAAGACCTTCCACGCTGGAGCAGGACCTGTCGCTCCGACGGCCGAGGTAGACATTTTCCTCTTTCCTTTTTTCCTTTCACTGGTCGCGCCTTTGGCTCTTCTGATCGTGTCGTCATCTATGTGACGCCAGGGCGTTCAATCCGTCGACCCTGTCGAGCAGCAGCAACAGAAGAAGGCGTGGGAGGAAATCAAGGCACAACAGGAGCAGATCAAAGCGGAAGAGAAGCGCCTGGTCCAAATGCAGAACAATGTTAAGGAACGCGAACAAGGACTTCAAAAGCGCGAGCAACAACTGAACAAGTACGAAGAAACATTGCAAACCAAGGTACGCATACCATTCGCTGCGAACATCGGACATTCTCGAGAGTTTGACAGCTCATTTGTTCATACCCTCCCAGTTGCGCCACACACTGCAGTCGCTCCTTGTGGAGCAAGCCGACAGAGAGAGGGACGACGCAAGGAACAGGGTCATGCAGGATTGCACTCGACTTGGACAATTGATATGGGAACGGTTCGTCGAGTCACCACTACCATCGCTCACTCATTGTGTCACTCCTCGCTCACCTAGGGCGTTGATAGAAATTCCTTGAGCGAGTTCCACGAGGCGTGGCGAGAAGGAAGCGCGTTCCGAGCGTTGAAGAAGAAAAAGGACGCCATAGCGCAGGAGAAGCTGGCCATCGAAGAACAAAAGAAGAGGTTGAAGAAGTCTAAAGGTACAACGACTCCCCTATTCCTCCCTCGTGCATAACACAGTGCTATGTTAATCGGCGTACCCTCATATGTTGAACAGCCAAAACAACAAGTCCTAACCGTGACAACGAAGCAGATAAAGAAAAGGAGTCCGAGAGCGAAGAAGCCTCACATCAAGAAGAGATCTTCCGTCTGAGGCTACAGGGCTTGAAGAAGGTATCAACTCAAGCAGCGGAGGATATCATCTCGTGACCTCTTCTTCTTGGAACCATGAAGACTAATGCGTGTATGTATTTTACAGGAGGAGGTCGACCTGGAGGAACAGTACAGCAATCTTCTCCTGGACAAGAAGCTCCATCTCCGCGAGTTGAAGCGAGTCAGTGACGAGGACAACTCCCGCTTCAGCTCGCACCCAATACTGCATAATCGCTACCTTCTTCTCAATCTCTTGGGCAAAGGCGGGTTTAGCGAAGTCTACAAGGCATTCGACCTTCAGGTAAACATGCTGCTCTAGTGAATCTTTTCTGACAATGCATCTCACACGCTCTTACGCTTGCCATCAGGAATTCCGAATGGCGGCATGCAAGATACACCAGCTTAACAGCATGTGGAGCGAGCAGAAGAAGGCCAACTACACTAAGCACGCCGTGCGGGAGTACAACATACACAAGGACCTTGTGCACCCGCGCGTCGTTCAGCTCTTCGACGTGTTCAAGATCGACAACAATTCCTTCTGCACGGTGCTAGAGTATTGCGAGGGCGGGGATCTGGTACGTGCACCCCTCGCTTAACTTTGTGCACTCGCTTGCATTCATGTTCGTTCGTTCTCTGACGCTGGTCCACTCTCCAGGATGTATATCTCAAGACGCGAACGAAACTGCTAGAGCGAGAGGCCAAACTGATCATCATGCAAATATGTGAGGGCCTCAAGTACCTCAACGAGCAGAAGAGACCCGTCATTCACTACGACCTCAAGCCCGGCAACATCCTCTTTTCGAACGGTGGCGTGAAGATCACCGACTTTGGACTATCGAAGATAATGGAAGAGGACGGGACGTCTATGGAACTTACATCACAAGGCGCTGGAACCTACTGGTACGTGCGCTGCTAGTTTTGAGCCTTACGATTTCCACATCCGTAGTCGTTCCGTGCTCACAATTCCTCTCTTGCGTTAGGTACCTGCCACCCGAGTGCTTCGAAATCGGCAAGGCACCACCCAAGATCTCGTCGAAGGTGGACGTGTGGTCAGTGGGCGTGATATTCTATCAACTCCTCTATGGCAAGAAGCCGTTTGGCAACAACTGTTCACAGCAGAAGCTTCTCGTCGATCAGGTACGGCTTGTTATTGTCATGCAGCATCGATAGCGGCAGTCGCGTACTAACCTTGTTCGCTTCGTCTCGGTCAGATCATCACGAAGGCCACGGAAGTGGAGTTCCCTCCGAAGCCCCAAATATCGCCCAAGGGCAAGGCCTTCATCAAGCGATGCCTCACGCCATACCAATCCGAACGACCCGACGTTCTCACCGTCTGCGAGGATGCCTACTTGAAGGAGAAGTCAATCAAGTAAGGGGCTGCGGGCAACTGTTCCTCCCTCTCTCTCTCTTCCCTCTCTTTGTACAAAGGGCGTCTCCACCCGCTCCTTGGGCGGGCAACATGTGCGAACATCCTATTCTATCCTATCCACCCTCTTGCCACTCGCTGCGCCACCGCCCGTTCTTGATGCACGTGCGTAGTCTTCGGAGGTAAAGCATACCAAGGTTGCGCCGTGGTGCGCAGCCGCACGCAAGCAAGACGAACACGAAGTGCCCAAAGGCCGAACCAAGAGAGGAAAAAAAATGCTTTTCCCGAACCCGGTTGTTTTTTACTTCTGCATTTGTTGGTTTTCACATTTCTTTTCATCTCGGTCGCCCTTGTTGTGGGCTCCAGAGGCGGCGTGTGTGGAAGGTGAGAGTAATAGGGCTGGTTCTCGATTTTTTTTGGGGCACGTCACTGCAAAAACAAAATGATGGAAGGCGATATGGAAATCGTGCGAGATGGAGGCGGCAAACCGCCACCCGGGAGCTGCCTCGACCTCGCCAAGCCGCTGAACGCGATAAGCCCTGCACCAGATGGTGACAAAATCGTAGCGGCGGGACGTGATGGTACGCGTTGATTCATTTCTTGGCAATTATCAGATCTGATCTTTGACGTGCCGCCCCTGTGCCAACCCTTGCCTGCCTCACCACTATCTCGCTCCTCGCAGTCCTCAAGATCTACGATGTGCGGCCGCACGACACGCACCAAGTCTTCACCGAGGTGGAGAGCCTTCGCCCCACCGAAAAGAAGACAAATCTGAGCTACAGCGCCGTGGATGTGCAGTGGCACCCAACGGAGAGTACGTACCGCGCTTGCGCTCTCCTCTTTCTCTCTCTCTCTCTCGCTGCACGCACCACAGCGCCGTCATAGTTCTTCTGTGCTCAGCGGGGAGGAGCGAGTGAATGCGAGCTGTGTGCTCATCATCGTGTGCTCGACCTTGTGGGCTCATATCAACAGGCAATAAGATCGCTACGGCCGCCACGAACGGCGCTGTCGTCATCTGGAACGTTCTTCATAGAGACGGACGTACCCAGAAACGCGAGCGCGTGATCGTGGAGCACACTCGCACCGTCAATCGGCTCACGTGGCACCCCAGCAATGCCTTTAACCTCCTCTCCGGCTCACAGGACGGAACGATGAAGTTGTGGGTTCGTTCCATGACGATCTAGTTCCTGCGAGATCCTTTCCTTGTGCACTCAAGTGCTCAAGCCTCACCACTAACCTCTAATTGTGTGTGTGTGTGTGCGTAGGACATTCGAGACCCAAACGCCAAGGCGATCACGTTTGATGCCAAGTCTACCAGCGTTCGCGACGTGCAGTTCAACCCTTTCTACTCTAACTACTTTGGCGCCGCGTTCGACAACGGCACCGTGCAGGTGCGACTTCCTTTGTTCATTCTGCCTCTCGCGAGCACCATACTAACACGCTTCCTCTCTCTCTTTACCGGTCCTCGCCTACAGGTGTGGGACATTCGAAAGCCTAACGCGTTCGAGCGGCGATTCACTGCTCACGAGGGTCTCGTGATGACGATCTGCTGGCACCCCGAGGAAAAGAGCATCATAGCTTCCGGCGGAAGGGACAGACTAATCAAGGTAAAAGCGCAGTCTTGAGTCATGACAGCATGCGGTGGAGTGTGCGCCCTCGTGACGACTACGCTTCTGACTTTGTTTCCTCCTGCGTTTGCAACACCATCACAGATATGGGATCTCAATCCACGGGCCTCCAACCCCAAGCATTCAATACAGACGATCGCCTCGGTCGGCCGGCTGCAGTGGCAGCCCAACTTCCCGACGCGTATCGCCTCCACGGCGTCGTTAGTCGATTGTCAGATACACGTCTGGTATGCCCCTTTTGCATCGTTCGCTAGGTGTCAGTGCTCTTCTACTGTTAACACGACCTCTGTGCGCACGGTGGTGACGACAACAGGGATAGCAATAAGCCATACATTCCGCTGAGCTCGGTGGTTGGGCATCGTGACGTGGTGACTGGTTTCATTTGGCACAAGACCGTGCCTGACTGTGTCATCGCTTGCTCAAAGGACGGCACGCTGCGGTGTCATAACTTGAAGGTGCCGATCGTTCCCAGCGAGCTTCTTCTCCCATTTGCTCTGCTGATCTGCTTCGTGGAACACTACTACAGGAAGCGTATCGGCCATACCAACACATCCGCACGGTGGGCCTGTCGTGGAACGTGCGCAATGAGCTGGCCAATCTCCACGACTTTGTCGATAGGGATAACCCAACCTCAGAGTATGACCATTCCCTTCTTGGTCGACTGTCAAGCTACCCCGGCCGTGGCTGACTCACGATGATTGACATCTTGCTCTGCTGTATCCACAGGCCAGGGGTAAGTGCACCAACGAAGCAGGCGTCCTCCATATTCTCTCGATCCTCGGTCAGCGCCAGCGCTAGCAAAGCAAAGGACTCGCCCAACATGGCCAAGGAGAGGAAAGCGTCTGTGGCCCACGCCAAGGTCCCCGGCATGATCAAGATTCAAGCTCCCATGCAAATGGTTCGTGCCGCTTCCTCCTTTGCTGGATCAGGACTGGACGACGCTCACACGTGCTTTCACCACGCCCGAACCTGTCCGTATAGCACAACGCGGCGCTGTTCGACCACTATTCGTTCCAGCACTTGGCCCACAACTACCGCTACAAGGGGACCTTCACTGAAATCTGTGAGCACAACGCCAAGGAAGCCAGGAGCGTCAAGCAGTTCCAGATCGCGCAGTCGTGGATGGTGCTCAAGACCCTCTACGCTGACATCGACAGCGACTCGGCAACAGCAGGACGCAGTACGTTCCCTCGTAACCTGGTCTAGCACACTGTTTCGTTTTCACTCACCCGCTTTCCTTGCTCCATAGCGCCCTCGACCAAATCGTCAAACGGTGGTCTTGAGATAGACGGTGCCATGAGTCGAAGCGAGGGCGACCCGGGCCGACTGTCCTTCACACCAAAAGGATCCTTGATCTCTAAGCCAAACGTCAACCATAGCAACTCGACGGAAGCATTGCCCGTTGTAGAGTCAATGGACGGTTCGTACTCGCTTGCGCCTTTGTACCGCTTGCATCCTCGCACGTATGTGTACTCACTCACTCGCCAATGCCCTTCCAGACTATCTATTGCCGCAAGAGCTCGCCAAGGACGTTGTACGACGAGCAGTCAGCCAGGAACCCTCGCTTCCGGTAGGAGCCTCTTACTCACTCTGCATCATTGTGCCCTCTCGCATGCGTTGTAACGTTTTTTCCTCACACTCACAGGTCAAGCGCTCCTTCGGGCTGACCGACAGCGACAGTTCCATCGGCCTCCCGCTCCTTCCTTCCCTGCCTGGCGAACGTGTTGGGCTGAGTACGTACAATACTGGCTCTTCTCACCTCCAAGTGCTTCTTCTAATCTTTTCTGTTGGGTTCTTCTGATCTCAAGGCAACGGCGGCACGACAGAGGGGCCGGGCAACATCACACTGCGTAAATCGACGGGGACTGCAACCACGCTACGACACGCAAATATGATCACGATGGGAAAGGGCGAGGGCGGCATTATGGACATTCATTCGATCACTGCTGCGCCTTTCCCCTCTGATCCACCAGCGCCTCCGGCTTCTCCTTCTCTCCGACGCCTCGGTGCGTTTGCCGACGTGCATCGCTGCTCCTCTGTATGAGCCGATTTGCTGATTGTGGCGGGTGAGCAGGCGACGACGATGATGGCTACGACGACGAAGAGGGCAGCGATGACGAGAGCGAGAGCTACGACGGCGATGTGTTTAGCCGGGTGGAGAGCTTAGTCCACCTCAACGGAGTGGATGAGGTGAATCTAATCGAGGCATGCGCACCCGCTTTCTCCCCCCGGGCGAATGCTTCAGCTTGGCTGGCCAGCTTACTCTAGGCTCTTTTGTATTGTGCAGATGGCTGCGCAGGCAATGGGTGGTGCCAACGGGAGCTTTGGCGGAGGCATTGCTCGCTGGTGTTATGAATCAGTTGTACGCGAGATGCTGGAATTCTACGGCAATCAAGGTGACGTGCAGACCTGCGTAGCCATGGCGCTGGCGCTGCAGGGCCATCTCCCACTAGACAAGAAAACCACCACCCAGTGGTTCTTGTCTTACATAGGTAACCCACCCACTACACGGCTGGAGTAGCATCCCCGTTTTGCAATGGCTAATCGTCATTGCTCTCCAGAACTTTTGCATCGTCTTCAACTTTGGTCAGCCGCCAACGAGATCATTCGAATCTGCCCCATAGACGACATTCGCGCCATCAACCAGGTACCATGACGTGACGCTTGTTATTCTCGTGCATACGCAAGGTGAGATGCTCATCACCATGCGTCACAGAAATCCACGACAGTGCACACCAACTGCCCAGGATGTGGCCGACCGCTCTATAAGGTGGGGTGGGCCTGCGAACACTGCAACAAGCCCACCAACACGTGCTCGGTCTGGTACGTTGCACACGTCCATTCTCGATCGACGAGATTGCCTGGTGTAGTTGAGCGTGATCAATGCCTCACTGATTTGGGTCGTGTCTGTGCTACAGCCACCAAATCGTCAAGGGCATCTACGTGTGGTGTCAGGGCTGCGGTCATGGCGGACACATTCAGCACATGTACGAGTGGTTCGAGAAGAAGAAGCAGGCCGTGTGCCCTGCCGCGTGCGCTCATCTCTGCACGGCGCGCGATTTTGTGACAGCACCCGTCATGATGGGCTAAGAGAGCTGACCACCATCACCCTCACACCTCTTCTCTCTCCCACACATTTTGTTCCTCCTTCTTGCACATACACGCACGGATATGAAACGTACGCGCCTGATCATCAAAACGTGGCTTGGGAATACATGTAGGGGTAGAATATTCATCACCATCGGCATCATCAGCCGACCAGAGACCGAGCACCAGCGAGCAGCGACGTAGCCACAGACCGGAGAGAGCGCAGACAGAAGCAGGAAACGCGGACGAAACGCACCGCTTGCCGAAGGTGGATATTTCCTGGTTTAGTACGACAAGCAGCCGTTCGGTTGTGGGGTGCGCGCATTTATCATCATCTTGCCTTTTCGATCTAGATCTATTACACCACAAGATGTCCAGGTACGGGGTTTATTCTGTCGCTGCCGCCGATTTGGCGCTGCAGCCTTGACGTTTGTGGCGCTTGACTTAAATTTCTTTTGTCTTTTGTGCGTACAGCCAGACTTTCATCCCCCCCGTTCTCTGGGCTCAGGTACGCTTGCCGCTGTCATCTTAATCGCAAGGGGGTCGCTAAAACGGCAGAAATTGCGTTTCGATCTAACGCCGATACATCAATGCGCCCCTCCCTCTACGCGTACAGCGCAAGGACAAGCTGTTCCTCACGATCGACATTCAAGATGTGAAGGACGCCAAGGTGGAGATGACCGAGACTCACCTCAAGTTCAGCGCCACTGCCCAGGGCAAGGACTACAATCTCGAGATCGAGTTCTTCAAGGAGATCAACCCGCAGGAGAGCAAGTACGCCGTGTTCGCCCGTCACATCGTCTTCAACATCGTCAAGAAGGAGGAGGGCCCGCACTGGGATCGCCTCACGAAGGTCGGCGGCAAGCAGTGGTGGCTCAAGGCCGACTGGGGCCGCTGGGTGGAGGAAGATGAGGAGGATGAGGCCGGCGAGGGTGGCGATTTCGACATGGGCGGCATGGGAATGCCTGGCGGAATGGGCGGCATGCCTCCCGGCATGATGGGCATGCCCGGCATGGGCGGTATGGGCGGTATGCCCCCCGGCATGATGGGCATGCCTGGCATGGGCGGCATGGGAGGCATGGGCGGCATGAACTTCGGCGACTTTGGCGGCGACCTCGAGGGAGAGGACGATGAAGACGACGACGATGAGGACGATGACGGTATCAGCTCCCTCTTCCTTCATGCATGCATGCTTGGTGTGTGCCTGCTTGCCATTCGAGAGCCGGCCGTCTCACCTCTGCGTGTTCTTGTCCGCTTGGTGTCTTCGTTCGCGATGGTGGTGATGGTCTACAGTGCCCCCGCTGGAGGAGGACAAGCAGGAGGGCCAGCAGTGAAGCTGAGCGGCCGCTCGCCGGTGAGAGTACCACCAGGGCGTTTTCGGCTTCTGCGTGCACGCATGTGTGCATGCATGGTTGTAGAGAGAAGAACAAAGTTTTGCTCGTTGCCACATGCTCTTCGATGATGAGCCTTCGCGTGTGCGTTCTGGTGGCCACGCAACAATTTCTTTTTCTTTTCTCTTCCTATCATTTCTAAGAAGACGCACATTGCAGAAGACGACCCCCGCACAAGACGAGAGATTTAGACGCTTCCTTGACCAAGAACAAGATGTCTTTCAAGATCTATTGGGAGAGGTGACCAAACCAACAGCATTGCTTTTTTTGTTTTCGTAAATTAATTTACGTAATTTTTATATTATTGCAGGATGGGCGAGGAGCAGGCGATAAAGGCCATGGACTACCTCAACACCTTTTTCGCCAGCGTGCCTAAACCCGAATTCATCGGCGACATCACCATCACAGCGCTCTCACTCGGTGGTTCGTACCAAACCAAGATGAACTTTATTTATTTTGATTTATTTATTTGTGTCTGTTCCCTTGTGGTCCCTTCACGGCCGCCGAACCACAGACAAGGCGCCCGAGATACGACTGATAGACGTAGCCGACCCGCCTGCACACTTCTCTTCCTTACCCAGTAGGTTCCTCGCTGCTGCATGCTCTCCCTCTCCTGCTCCGCTTCTTGCTAAGCGCGTTCTTTTTCCTTTGTGAACGCACAGCTGTGAACGATGTTCCCACACTGGATTCTGCATCGGCCAACACAACACGGCACGTAGCTTGCGGCAACCTGGATCTGTGTCTGTCTTCTCGTGAGGCTAACCCCACACTACAATGCTAGATCCGTGCCTTCGCCGGCGACGGGCAGCTCGACGGGCGCATCGACGGCTACAGAGGAGCCCGAGGTGAAGGCGACGGACATGGACATGATGATAAAGGTGTTCCTGGAGTACTCTGGCACTGCCAAGTTGACTATGCGGGTACGTATCGGCCTATAGAACTGTGTCCAATGTGCATGTATTTACCGCCACGGTGACGTCTCGCTCCCTCAGTGTTTGATAGCTCTAGTGAACTGGCCCCGCCCTCGTACCGTGTGTCTACCGGTCACATTCACGCTTTCCGACTTTCACTTCGAAGGTATCGTCCGTGAGCGCTATCTTATGCATTCGCCTCATGGCCCTGACACCCTGCATTGCGTGCCATGCAGGGGTGATGTGTGCCATCCACCACGCCAACAAGGTGCACTTTTGCTTCGACAAGAAAGAGGGCGATGAACTGGGTCCGCTCAAGAGCCTCAAGATCGAGGCCCAGATCGGCGACAGCAACCAACAGGTGCTCAAGAACCTCGAGAAGGTGGAGAACTTCATCGTCGGCATGCTCAAGAAGCTCATCAAGGACCGCCTGACCTTCCCCAACTTCATCACCGTCCTCGATCAGACCACCAACAAAGCTCACTGAAACCCACGCTCACTCATTCACCTTGGCCCAATCCTCACCCTTGCCCCCGTCGTCTCTTTCTCCTTCGGCCGCGACCGTGCAGCGAAAGAACCGACCACGAAGAGTGTACACTCGCCCACGGCAGCAGGTGCACAGCTGTCGACGCCTTGGCTGGTCGCGAATTGGACGCGACGAAGACAACTGAAATTTGGGGCTTCGACCGCCATTGGTAGCTTTGGCACATACGGGTCGTGTTGCGGTATCGCTGCATTTTCGAATCGATCCAAGCAAGTGAGTTACTTGATTGCGCAGGCCCCCCCGCAAGATCAGAGAGACACTCTCTGCGTCTCCTGAGGCCCCTGTGCTTTTAAAGCAAAAAGAACAGAGCGATTGGACAAAAAGAGAAGAAGAAGAAGAGAAAGATTGGAAGAAGAAGGCGTGAGGTGAGTGCGCTCACACGAAATGAACTCGGCACTACAACAGCAAATTGCAAAAGGAGCCAAGCTCAAGAAGGCTGTCACAAATGATCGCTCGTCGCCCATACTGACCGCGCCCAAGGGTACCTTTACTCTCTTGCCTTTCGAATCGATTCGATTCATTCGCTGCCCCCCCC
>CDFA01018970.1:0-12259 GCA_000826305.1 Acanthamoeba healyi
GTCGGTCGCCGCGGTGCCGCTCTTGCGCAGACCGCTCGTCGCGCCTGACGGCGCGGGGGACGATGTCACCATGATCTTCACCGAGCGCCGCTGCGGCTGTTGGGCGGTGGTCGTTGTCGTTGTCCTGGACGATGGTATCGGCAAGATGGACGTGGAGGAAGACGATGAGGACGACGCTGGGGATCCGGCTGGTCGGATGATCTGTCGGCGGATGAGTTCGTCGCGTGACGGTCGCCTCATGAGCTTGTCGCGGAGGGCAATCGACGCCTGCTGACGCTCTTTGCTCGCGAACCGGAGCGAGCTCAGGTTGGGCGCGGCGTGGTGCAGGATGTGGCGTTGGATGAGCTGCTCCTTCTTGTTCGTCTTTTTCTTCTTCTTGGGCGGCTGCGACTGTGGCAGTGGCCCGGCCCGGCTGCCAAATCGGCCGCGCGCGTGGAGGAGCGCGGTCTCCGAGAGCGACGCGGGCAGCATAAGAGGCGGAACGGGGATCGAGGTGGACGCCGCCGGAGACGGCACGGCGTCGAGGTCGTCACTGACCTTGTCGGTGAGCACGAGGGTCATGCCGTAGGTGGCGACGGCCTTGCGCGCCCGCACGTGCATGAGGCCTTGCACCACGCGCGGCTGGCGTACGGCCATCTGGCTGTCGTGGCCCAGCTGCAACCACGCTCGTGCGCCCCTGTAAGAGAAATTGTTGGTGATGAGCGCACGGAACGCGTATGCATGCTTGGGCCACCAACGTATGCTTTCGTACCACGTATAGACGCGGCCGGCCTGGTCGATGATGACGGTGTGGCTCTTGCCACCAGCGACGTCGACAACAGGAAGGCCGAAGGGGAGGTGTCGTGGCACGAGCTGCTCCGCATCCTCGGTCTCGAACCCCAGCTGCCCTGAGTCGTTGGCGCCCCACAGGTAGACCTCACCGTATTCTGCGTCGCGGATGGGTTAGTCGTGAATGCCCACGCACGCGCGCGAGTGCACGCTAAGTTCTATGCCGTGGCGTAGCTTACCGTTGATGGCCATGGCGTGCTGGTGTCCAGCAGCGATCTTGGTGATCTTTATCTGAGCGAGCGCGTCGACGAGGCAGGGATAGCCGGTGGGCATGTCCTGCGGGTTGGGGTGGCCCAGCTGGCCCCGATCGGCCGCGCCAAAGCTGTAGACCAGTCCGTCGCGCGTCAGCACCAGCGAGAAGTTCTCTCCTGCAGCAGCACGAACGGCATGCTCCTGCACCGCCGCGTGTGGGTCGACGGACGACGCTGAGCCAGTCAGCGAATTGCTCAGTCAGAGAGCACGGAGAAGAGGAAGAGGACCTTTTGCAGCGCCAAGATCTGCTTAGGCTCGATGAGCTGGTCCACGGTCGTGCCTTGTCCTGCAGGTATCGATCGGAGCGAGTGAGTCAAGCATGCATGCAGAATCGAGAGAACGCCTGCCCGGCGATCAGGCTGAAGAGCTTACCTAGCGCGCCTAGCACACCCGTTCCGAGCGAATAGACTTCGCCTTGGGCGGTGATGAACAGCACGTGATGCTCTCCGCAGGCCACGTCGACCACTCGCTTGCCCTGTGCAGGCATGCGCCTGTTAGTCCGACTGACCGTCGTGTGCCCTGGCCTAGTGCGTGTCACCGCGGTACCTTGAGTGCTCGGATCGTGTGTGGAATGCCAGGCGTCGCAGTGCGGTTGTCCTTCGCGCGGAGCGGGAAGAGGGACGATGAACCCCAGCCGTAGGTCTTGCCGCTGCGCGACAAGGCGACATTGAAACCCGAAGCGCAACCGACCTTGGTGATGCGGCGGCCCTTTTTCTGCAGCTGCGGCACGTGATGTGGGATGAGCGCTCCATCGTCCTTGCGATGCGGATGTGCCACGGGTATGCTGTGGTGCTCCACCAACTTGTCCGCTACCGTGTACACATCACCGGACTCTGCAATGATGTATGGCATGTCAGCAAAGCACCACATTACATCGTTGGGCAGCTGGGGAACACACCAGCTAGGACGAGGGCGTGGGTGGAGCTGCAGGCGACATCGACAACAGGCGAGGAGAAGCCCGATAGCGCGCAGGGCCGTTCCAAGTCGTAGCCCGAACCCTCGAGCGATGCGTTGCGCCCTTGGCCCCATAGCCATAGAGAGCCACCAGCGCCATAGGCGCCTAACGAGAGGAGCCGAGGGAGGTCAGCATAAGGCGATCGACGAGCGATAGATAGCGTCGAGAAACGTTAGGCAAGCGTACTGCTGGATCCCAGGGTTGGCGAGACTGTGTTCTTGGTCGTTGCGGATACGCCACGGCTCGACTGCTTCAGAGAGGGCTTGGGCGCGCCGCTGGAGCCCTCGCCGTTGAACGTAAGCTCATCCTCCTCGGTCGAGTCGTTGCTGTCGTCGTCCTCGGCCTTGGTCGAATCGTCAAAGAATCCATCCTCGCCACCGAGCATCAGCGTCGACACCATCACATCACCCAGGTTGTCAAACACGTTGACTGTCAACGCACAACACACAGAACATGTCAGACTCGCCACAACCAACACCAGGCGTGCGGGAAAACATCGGGACACCTTACCTCGCTTCAGCCAGGCCCGAGTGGGGGCGTCCTCGGGGAGGTTGCGCTTCTTGGCATGGCCAAAGAGCGCCAGCGGCGGGTCGTTGGAGAAGAAGATGCGCTCGGTGAGGTGCGCGCTGGCGACGCCCTTCATGGGGAACGGAAAGATCTTCCAAAAGTCCTCGAACTTCTTGGAGAACCGGAACGCGGCGGCGAACTGGAGTTCGTGCTCGGTGAGGTCGACCAGCTTGGAGCACAACAGCAGCCCAAACGGATGGCCGAGTCCTCGTCCGCAAGGCTCTCTCGCATCGCCTGCCGGACGCATCATCTTCATTAGCACATGCCGGCACAGAGTCTCACAGAGACAGCACTACATGCATGACGACACGCACGCACCGTAAACACGCTCCAGGAAATCGAGCGAGGTCTCGAACGCGCGGATGGCTCGCCGGTAGTCGCTCATTCGCTCGTAGACAAAGCCGAGGAGGTAGTAGAATCCGATCACAATCTCGGCCGGACATTCGCCCAGCTCGTGCAGGGTCTTGCATGCTGTGTGGATCAGCTTCAACGCCTGCCACGCCCCAAACATGTGATAAGTGTGACGTATCGCTGCTGATTGCTCGTGCAATACATACCTTTGAGTGTAGTCCCTGTCGACTATGGAGATCGGCAACTTGGAAGAGGCTCAGAACGGCCTCCAGGCTGTTGTGCCCGCAGATGTCGTTGACGAGCTGCAGGTTCTCTTCGTACTTCCTGTGAGCGGTTGTGGTGGCGTGTCAGCCAGCGCGATTATGCACAGCGCAAGTGGCGAGGGTAGAAACGGATGGTGCTGTGTACTGCAGATCATAGCCGGCGCCAAAGCTCGGGCCAGTCGATGAAACAGCGGCCACGGGAGCATCCTTCACAACGTCGTGCTTGTCCTTGGGTTTGGCCGATGGCTGCGTCGCGCTCTTGTCCATCTCCATCTCAAACATGTCCTCAGATTCCGAGTCGGCGCCTGCATCAAAGCGATCGCCGCGTTAGTCGAAACCGAAAATGCATGCACATGCGAGGCAGCTCGCGAAAAGAAGGCACACGAGTACGTGCACGTACCTCGACTGCGGCTGGCAGGTTGCGGCAACGTGTGAACGTGGACCGTCCTGCTGCTCACGGCAGGCGAGAAGGATTGGTGGAGCAGATCGGGCAACTGTGCATGCCACCGTGAGTGAGTAAGAGAGCAACAGATGGACGCACGCAATGGTGGTGGTTTGCGGACCTTGCCAGCGTACTGGATGGTTTTGATGCAGGGCGTGATCTGTACATCGTACAGCGAGAACGGACACTCTTGTTCAAACTGCGTGGGGTCGGCGATGAAGAGCTGCTGCGTCTCGTGGTCAAACTTGATGCCCGTGTATCTCTGCAGCATTTGAAACAGCATCCTGACGGACGACACATAGATTCCACGATCAGCAGCTGCCCTCAACACAAGACCAAAACAACTCAACGTGACGTACAGCTTGCTGCCGATCTGCTCGCGGAAGTGGTAGTTGCTGAGGTGCTCGATGTCCAGCAGCGAACTTTGCTTGGGCTTGTGGTCGCCGTCGTCACCAGCAGCGGCGGTGGCTTCGGGCGGCGATTGGATGACTGCACCGCGGCCGTTGTACGGGATGAGCGAGTACTTGAGCAGCAGCAGGATCTTGACGTCGGTGCGCCAGCACTCGTTGCTCTCGTTCCCCATGCCCAGAATGAGGTTGAAGTACTGGACCGCCACTTCCTTGTAAGCTTCGTCCTCGTCGCCCTCAACGTCGGGATGATACTGAGCCGAATGCTGGCTCTGCTTCTTCCGCGTCTTCTTCTTCTGGGCCGTGATGGTGCGCATCTTACCGCGGAGCGCGGCCTTGATCGCCCGCGAGATCATCTCCGACAGCAGGAAGCGCTTGATGTAGGTGTTATGCACCAGCGACCGCAGGTAGGCCAGAAACCGCAAGTTGATGCCGTGCTCGTGCACCATTTGGATCAGCTGCTTGCTGTTCACAAAGACCAGCTCTCTGCAGTGACACACAGCGTGAGTCGAAATGCAGAACACACAGACACTGACAGAGGCAAAGGAGCAAGACCTGTTGTCCAGCTTGGCGGCCAGTTGCGGAATGGTCACCTTGAGGAGGTAGAGGGTGGCATCTTCAACCTCTTGGTTGTCTGTGTGATCGTGCGTCGGAAATCCTGTGTGGCCGACAACGCAAGCACAGTGTGAGACACGGTGGCACAAACAAGGGAGCAATGCGCCAGCGTGGCACGCTGGCCGTACCTGACAAGGAGTCGCTGTTGAGCGGCAGCTTCCCGCTCTTGACCGCTTCTGGTCGCAGGAAGTTGTAAAGCCACTGGCCGCGTGCTCTGGATGCGCGATGCCGTGTGTCAACACTGGCCCTTGCAAAGCGTGACGCATGATGTGAAGTACCCTTTGACGATAATGGCGTCGCCTTTGATGGCGTGCTGCGCGAAGTGCGTGGCCCGTTCGTTCGTTTCGGTCGCCAACTTCTGAAACACGATCACTGCGTCATACTCCTCGAGCCGCCGATAGATAAGCTGTAAACGAAACGACATATAGGCGTGAGCGCACGCAAGCAGGAAGGCAGGGGTCAAGATTCTGTACAGGGCTCAAGAAGAGGGAGATACGAACCGTGACGGCAGAGGAGTTACGTCGGAACCGCTGCTCGAACCACTGCGCGACAGCAACGTAGAGGTTGGTCTTCTTGTCGAGGTGAAACTCGAGCACCTCCAGTGCGCTCGCAGCGTCCGCCGGAACCAGCACCACTGTACACGCGTGCATATGCGTGATGGATGGTGAATGAGTTGTCTCACACGTGATCACTGATCAGGGCGGAGTACCTTTGCCCCTGTCGAACCCAGCCGAAGGAGGCATGAGTCGCGCCGCGTCAACGACGTAAACCCGACGGTCACGTCCAACGTGGACCTCAATGTCGCACGGGCCGTAGATCTCTGCGGCGTCCAGGGGATGCTTGTGAGCCTTGAGGTTGAGTGCGTGTCCGACACGCTTCATCAGCGAGTTGATCCGGCCCACCGAGCTGTGGAATTGTCGGCCAGCGTCCGCACTAAACACCAACCAAACGCGTTAGGAGAGCCGCACATGGCGCCTGCGCGTGCAGTGTCGTGCGTGGTGTGCCCATACCTTCCATATTTGAGGGTGTCGGTGCCCAGCGGGAGACGCGACGAGGCCAGAAGGCGATAGCCTCTAAAGTCAACGATGGCCACCAATGGAAAGCAGAGCTCAGGCATGCCCAGCGCCGACATGGCCTTGAGCCCCCTGAGCTCGGCGTTACCCGACTTCATGGCGAACTCGTCGCCGTCGTAGATGCCGTGTCGGTCGGTGAGGAACTTAAAGAAGCAGCCCGCCTGCGGCAACAGATCCCGGAGCGATATCAATCAGCAACTGCCGTCTCGTTTGTCGCCTGCACACCAGTACAGCTGCACAGCACGTACCACGATGTACTTATCGCCACCGGCCACGCCAAACGTGCCATCGGCCGGTCGCACGGGCTTGAGTGTCTTGCCATCGTCGTCGAGCACGATCTCGCGGATAATGAGCTCACCAAACCGACACACGACCTCGCTAAAGTCCAGACACAGCCGCTGCAGCTCTGGATGCCGAACAAACACGGTCACGGTGTCAATGAAGAGAGACTCTTCACGAAGATTGCCGGTGCGTGCGTGAGACTCATACCTTTGACCTTCTTGGCTCGTCGCTCGAGCGTGTCCTCGTGCATCTCGAGGATCGACTGCAGCAGCGCGTTCCAATCGCGCTCGCATTCGCCGTCGTATGACGTCTTTTGGTTGAGCGTTGCGCTCAGGCTCAGCTTGCGCCGCTCGGGCTTCTTGGCGGTGCCGCCGGCCTCTGCGTGCTGGTGGCCATACGCCATCGTCGAGCTCGCTAGTCCCGGTGCGCTCCGGCCCTTGCGAGAGTGTACGGGCGATGATGGTGCTGGGTACGGCGCTGGCGCCGCTGCTCTGCCGCCGCGGCCACCTGTGTAGCCCAGCTGTCTGCCCGGCTCGTCTCCATCAAGGCAATAGGCATACGGATCTCGGCGCCACTCCATGCCCTCATCGCCGCCGCCATCGTCGTTGCCGTTGCCGCCGCCAGCGCTCGTCGCAGTCGTCGTCATCACCACCGCGATCTGGGCTGCAGGCGAGGACGTGCTGCCGTACGGCGTGCCGTAGTAGGCGTCGCGGACGTCGCCCACGACCCACACGTCGCCCTCGTCGTCCGCGCCCTTCTCCTGCGGCACGGGCGAGTCGTCGTCCGTGGCGTACGAGTAGGCGCAGCGCACCGGCTGCAAGGACGACGGCGACGGCGACGGCGCCGGCGGGCGGGACGCGTCTGCAGCGCCACGGCGCGAGACAAAGGTTGTGGTGGTGGAGGCACGCACGGGCGAGGGCGACGGCGGGCCTGCGTAGTAGCTGTCAAAGGCCATCGTCGACGACGAAGCGTGCGTGGGCGTCGGCGTCGGCGTCGGGGTGGAGGAAGAGGAGGCGGTGGCCCAGCCCCTTCGCGTCGAATGCAACGAAGATCGCGCGATCTTGCCGCTGCCGCTGCCGCCCCACGTCGGTTCGGTATATGCCACGCCTGCCCCCACATCCCCTTCCTCGTCCTCTTCCTCTTCCTCTTCCTCTTCTAGTCGCTGCTCGTCCTCGTCTTCATCGAGCTCCATGATTTGTCCTCTCAATTCTTAAATCTTAAAAGTCGCTATTTGACCACTTTTTGCCTCTACGCGCGCAATCGATCGATCGATCTGCAGGAGGGGGGGGGAGGGCCAACGGCTGCAGACACGCACACGACCTCGATCAGGAATTATCCCAGATCGTTCGCTCGACGTCGTCTTGGTTTCGTCGTGTTCTCTGCTTTTCTCGATAATTTCAAAAGCCTCTGGTTGTGAAAATCATTCTATTTTATAAATAATTTAACAAATCAAAACTCTGCAACATGAAGAAGGGGGGAGCGAAGAAGCCTGCTGCTGCTGGTGGAGGTGGCGACGAGAAGCTCAAGCCGGCCTCGCAGGTCAAGTGCAGGCACGCCTCCACCTCCTCCCCCCGCAATGCGCCACCCTGCCATTCATTTTTATTTATTGATTAAACAAATAATAAATAAAAATGACGCGTCATCGTCATCGCCAGGCACATCCTGTGCGAGAAGCAGTCCAAGATCTTGGAGGCCAAGACCCGCATCGAAAACGGAGAGGACTTTGCCAACGTACGTTATTTATTTATTTTATTTAAATAAATAATATTATAATAAATAAAAATAAAAATTGTGACGGGTGCAGGTTGCGCGGGAGATGTCAGAGGACAAGGCGCGCCAGGGCGGCGACTTGGGCTGGTTCCCTCGCGGCCGGATGGTGTACGTAGTGGAGAGGCGTCCCTCATCCCCTTACCTTGCTTCTTGCCTCCTCTTCTCGCTCCGCCTTCATCTACCGCGGTAGAACTTACGAGTGCATTCCTCTCCTCTACCTCTACATCTCGACTCGTGCAGAGGCGACTTTGAGAAGGTGGCCTTCTCCCTCAAGAAGGGCGAGATGAGCGCGCCTGTCAAGACCGCCCACGGGTTTGCCCTTCCTTCCACCCTCTATATGCCTGCCTGCCAGGCTGCCTGTCTTCTTGAGATGATCGAGCTAGTTCTCGGCGCCTCGCCCCCTCTGACGCACGCACACCCTCACATGTCGCCTCGCTGCGTGCAGGTACCACCTCATCAAGTGTGAGGACCGCAAGTGATCAACCCCACCCACCCGACTTGTCCTCCAATACACACACAATCCTATCACATCACACCCCTCCATCCACCCTTCCTTGCACTTGCACAGCGAGCTCACCGGTGGCTCGTAGGTCAATCCCTCCACCGCCCTCTGGACCAGTTCATCAGCGCGAGCTTGTGATTTCCAATATCTTGGCAGGAATGCGTGGAATGATGGACATATTTCAGATTTTCCTTCTCGTGCGCAGGCGAACGAGGAATGTGCTGGGCTTTTTCTTCGTGGTACGCTTTTGCTCGGCGGAAAGGGCCGAGAATTGTCAGCCGACCAACGAGAAGGCGAGACATCAGGTACCTCTGCCTCTGGCCTTATAACACGCCTTGTCTTGCTCTCAGCCAAAGCAGGAAGCCCTCTCTCTCTCAGGACGACTCGATCGCGCACACAGCGCAACACACGCACCACCAACAGGACAACGACAAAACTACAATCTCATGGCGCACCAGCCTGCGTGGCCACTACCACAACAGACGTTGCCTCCTCAGACACTCCTCGGGTCTGTGCCTCGAAGCCCTCTGTCGGCGTCAAGGGCCACTCTCGACACGCGATGGCCATCATCTTCAGCGCCTGACGCAGGCGGCGGCGGCGTGGGACGCCCCTCGGTCATGCATAGCCGATGGAGCGAGATCCCGCCTTACCCGCCCGCCGCTCCTCCGTCCTCGTTGGACTTCCTTCGCAGGAAGGGATGGACACCGCGACCTACGCAGTGGGGCCGTGCTGCCGCTCCCGTCGCGACGCCTGTGGCAGCTCGGCCTCCTCAGGAGGCGGGGACTGACATGCGCGACCCGTTTGGACTCGCCGCGTTCATGCGCTCACGCACGCCCGCCGCCGCCGCCGCCCAGGCGCCGGCTCAGCCTGCAGCTGGCGGTGCCGCCGCCGCCGGCAACGAAGAAGACCCGCTCGACGCCTACATGCGCGCGATCGCCTCGGCGGAAAAGGATCTTTTTAAGTCCGCCCCCGTCGTCGGCCCGGAGGAGCCGCGACCGTGCGTCGTGTGCGACCTTTACATCGACCTGCTCGAGTATTCAGATGACGATGGCGTGCTTGGCGACCACGACAACACCAAGGCCAACGCAGAAGACTCGTTGAGCGGAGCGAAGGGTGACGAGGAGAAGAGCGAGAAGGAGACAGAGAAAGAGGAGAAGGAAGATAAGGGAGAGAAAGAGAAGGAGAAGGAGAAGGAGAGGGAGAGTGAGGATGACATGGAGCTAGTGGATTTTGATGCAGCGGCTCACGAAGTGTCAAGCGACGCCGGCTCGACGACGACGACCACAGCCACCACGATGACTACCGCCGAGAAGGAGGACAAGGAGGACACGAAGGCAACGGCGATGACCAGCAAGAACGAGTGGACGCAGCTCGCGTGCTCGTGCAAGGTCTGCAAGGCGTGCTTCAGCCAGTACGCCAGCGTGCGCTGCGCCTCGGTCGGCCTGGCCATCTTCCGCAGCGCCTGGCCCTTTTCCTGTCCGGGCTGCGGGCGCAACATGACCGTGGAGGCCGCCATGGCCAACGCGACCGTCGACGTGGCCGAGCGGATCGGCGCGCTCGCGCTCAAGCACGCGCTCTCGCGCATGGCCGACCTCAGGTTCTGCCCGGCGCCCGACTGCGGTAACGCCGTGTGGATCGATCCGAATGTCGATCACGGCGCTGTCGAGGGCCAGCCGTGTGTGCTCAGGTGCGACAGGCAAGGGTGCGACACCGAGTTCTGCTACGGCTGCCGTGCCGTGAGCCACGACGGCATGACCTGCGAGGAAAGCCGCCAAGCCCGAGAGGCGGCCGAGGACGCCGCGGTGGCCGCCTTGCTGAGCTCCAACGACATTCCGTCGTCGTCGTCGTCATCCGGCGGCGGCAGCGACTCCTTGGCGGCAGGCAACGCTTCCGATCAGCAACAGCAGCAGCATCAGCAGCAACAGATCATAACCAACCGAGCCTGCAAGGCCAGCCTGAACGTGAAGGCCTGCCCGCAGTGCGGCAACGAGACCGAGAAGAATGGCGGCTGCACTCACATGACGTGCGTGTGCGGACACGAGTACTGCTGGGAGTGCCTGGGCGCCTTCGGACAAGGACAAGAGCACGCCAGCACCTGCTCCATGTACCGCCCGCGTGTCAACGTCGTAGACCGATGGCGTGCCACCCCTCGCCGCAGCGTCAGCCGGAGCCCTGTGCGCAACACTGCGACGAGGCCGCGGAGCCGTTCGCCATCGCCTCGGAGGAGGCCGGACCTCAGCCCGCCGCGGAGACGGAGACTCTCGCGATCAAGGTCGCGCAGCCCCGTCCGCAACTGGCGACGACGAAGCAGGTCGCGCAGTCCCGTCTTCAAGCGCGCACGCCGCAGTCGCAGTCGCTCTCGATCGAGGTCGAGGTCAAGGTCAAGGTCGAGATCCAGGCCCAGGCGCGGGGTGACCGAATCAGAGTGGCGCGAGCACGCTCGAGGAACGTCGGACGACAGCCTACCTGCCTTCTACGAGGAGCTGATGCAGTTTCTGCGTCGCAACCCGCCACCGCGAGGGTTCTCGTTCCGAGCGACGCGCTCTCGGTCGCGCAGCCCCGCCTTCAAGCGCGCACGTCGCGGTCGCAGTCGCTCTAGATCGAGGTCAAGGTCAAGGTCGAGGTCAAGGTCTTTGTCGCCTTACTCAAGGTCGAGATCGAGCGCGTCCAGGTCGCGTACCTCGCGAAGCCCGGCGAGACGCGGCGGCGTTGGGTGGGCCAGGAGCGCGCGCTCTAGGTCGCGATCTCGCAGCTCTTCGCCGCGGGGACGCCGCGACGACTACACGCGCAAGCGAACCAGGCCCAGTCGCAGCCGCAGTAGGAGCCGCAGTCGCAGTCGCGGCCGGTACCACAGGCGCCTCCACAGCCCTCAGCGCCACTACGACAGGAGCCCGAGCCGAAGCCGAAGTCGCAGCCGGAGCCGAAGCCGCGGGAGGAAGCGAACGCGTTCGGCGGCGAGCGTGTGGGCGGCTTCGCCCTCCCCTGCTGCTGCCGCCAGCAGTCGCGCCGCCAACGGAGAGCCGTGGCGCCGTAACCGCGCCGCCGTCGGGGCCAGCCGCAGCCGCAGCCCGATCCGGTACAGCCGTTGGGGGAGCTGGATCCTCCCGGGCACCCACCAGCACTGAACACAACTTATATCGACGTAATAAACAACACACTCTCCTTCGCTCTCGATTGTTTGTACCGTATGCTCTGCCTCCTCAGAAACCACGAACCGTACGAGCCATCACCACGTTCAACTCACGGTTGGCCACCAGTGTTCACCAAGCCAACAAATCGGAAAAGCTCTAGCGCTAATGTTCAAACAGTTTGGTCGTGATCGGAGTTAAAGTTGCAACAGGTGTTGGTTGGTTTTGGTTGTTGTCCCTGGATAGCCCCACCTGCACATGTATCATACATGTTGGCGCCAAAAACCACCACAACACCGGTGCGCAGGAGAGTAAGGGCAGCAGAAGGAGCAGCGTCTGGCCATGGACGCAGGACAGGAGTATGTGGAGGAGGAGGAGGAGGAGTTGAGCTGCCGTCAGCAGCAGGCCCTCGTGCGCAAGAGCCCCGGCATCATGATCCGCGCAAACCAAAACGTCCTTTTCCCCTCTCCCCCCCGCCTTGCTTTGTTGTTTTAGCTCCGAACAGCGTTGTGAACTTTGTTCAAATCACAACAACAACGGCGGACGGGTACCTTTCTGTACAGAAAGCAACGCTGGTCAAGGAGCTGCAGCCGGAGAATGTCGTGGAGGGCGTCCTCCTCGTCACTGCTCTTCCGGACCTCGTTCTTCACCAACTCTGTGGGTACGCACACACACACACACACACACACACTCGCCACTGAGTCGCCCTTCACCTATTGTAGTGACCAACCGTTGTGCGACAGGTGGCTGAGCTTGCGAGACGCGCTCGTCGCGCGCCAAGCCAGTCGGGCCATGCGCGAGCTTGTCATGGCGCACCACGGCGC
>CDFA01018982.1:0-10071 GCA_000826305.1 Acanthamoeba healyi
TTTTTTTTTTTTAATATAAATTATCTTCTGTTGGAAACAGCTGTTGACAATTGCAAGCTTTTGCAGGGAGCACACCATCGACGTTCTCCGAGCGGTACGACCGACTCCGCAAGAGGCAGGTCACCCAGGCGTGGTTCCGCGTCGCCTCAAAACGCCCATTGTTTTGCCCCCCCCGCCGCAAGCCGAGCTACCTGTTTCCCGAGGGCGGCCATCCGGCGGAGGGCGCTGATGAGAGCAGGACCGTGCAGCCGTACTGGTCGAAGAAGCTCCATGACTTGTCCAAGACGAAAAACCTGGCCGTAGTTCTCCAGGACACCCATCGACTGGTATCGTTCGGCAACCGCAAGCCGGACGTGGTGGGCTACTTGGCCAACAAGCCACAGTGCCCCTTTACATTGCGCTGGTGGGCGACGTCAAGGCCCGACGCCTGGCGAACAAGGAAAGCTTCGACGCTTACGAAAAGGGCCATCTGGAGTCCTTCCTCGAGGATCTGTTGCTTGAATTCCAGCCCTACCGACAAGCCGTTAACGGGTTCCTCACCGATGGCTGCCTCATCCAGTTCTTCCGGCTCGAGAGACTCGAAACGAGGGAGTTGATGTGGACCGAGGCACCGGTGCTTCATCTGGACAAAGAAGGCGACAAGTGGCTGCTGGGGCTTCTGCAGGACAAGGACGCCCATGAGCTTCCAGCCGACATCACCATCAATCAGAAGCCGTTGGTTATGAACAAGCTCCTCGGCGTCGGAGGATCATCTGTCGTTTACTCTGGCGTACACCAAGGTGAGTACGAATGGGCGCCATGCCTCCTATCTATCTATCTTCCTTCTCACTTTTACATGTACGTACACGTGCTCCCACTGCACCTGGGCCATCAAACAGGCACTGAAGTGGTGGTGAAGCGATTCAGTACGACGGACAAGCTGCACCACCTTGAACAGGAAGCCACCATCTTGTCCAGGATTGCAGATGTTGTGCCCCGCGTACCCCGGCTGATCGCCCGCGACGATGAAAGCCTCGTGCTCCTGTTGCAGCCTGTGGGGGATCAGTTCGCCTCGAGGGTATCCCACTTCACCCAGCAGCAGACGGTTCGTGTGGTGCTCCCCAGCCCTAAGACATTTGAAGCTTGCGCGACTGATCGTGCACAATGCTCATGTACGCATGCACAATGATATGTACGTACAAACGTTTGTGTGCAGACCGAACGGCGGGCAGTAGCTACGGCAGATGATTTCTGTCAGCTGGTGGACATTCTTCAGACCGTGCACGAACAGCACAACTTGGTACACCGCGATGTGCGCCTTCCCAACTTTTTCAGGCACCATAAGTCCGACATGGTACATACCCTACTTCCCCTCACCCCCACCCTCCACAACGGCGCGATGAATCAACGCTCGAGTCCTTCTTACACGTGAGAGCTGCCAACAACACAACAGGTATTTCTGATCGATTGGGGATGTGCTACGGAAGTGGGTGAGGGCGTCTTCTTCTCAGGGGCGTTGCAGCACGCTCCGCATCGTGTGCTCAAAAGCCGGATCGAGAGACTCACCTACGTGCCACAGTTTAGCGACGACCTAGAGATGGTGGTGCGGAGCGTCTTCCACAGCCTGTCGATGACCACGTTCGAGGAGATCCGCCTGGAAGAGGACGAGACCAAGATCATCAGCTTCTGGGAGCGCCACCTGGCGCCCGCCATCTGGACTGATATGGTCACCGCTGCTCGGGACGAGGACTACGACGCCCTCAAGACGCACATCCGCAACCTCCTTCCAGAATCTGGAAACGCCACCAAGGTTGTGCTGCAAGACTGGACCACCACTACCTTTCCCATTATTCCGAAACAACGAGTGTGTCAGCGTATCTGATCTACTTGTCACACGTTGGCCAGTCGCCCTCTGGTGGTCGGTAGCGGCGCGATGGGCATCGTTTGACAACCTCGCGGTCAGCTTGAGCTTGAGTTGGCCGGCCGTACGGTGAACACCTGCGCCCAGTGATCAGAGTGCTCGCTGCCGCGGGCTTGCTTGACGAGCTCCACGCCTGTGACCGCGAGAGGCAGGAAGGTGAGGCCGAGCTCCGGCACGCCATCGAACGCCCAGCCGTAGTCGATCCGCCCTCGCTCCTGCCACATCACCAGCGAGTTCTCAACGCTGTCGTAGGTGAAGTAGTCGCGCTCCTCCTCCGCGCCTGTGCGCTGTGCGAACTCTTCGTACAGGTCCCTCGCGCCTGCACCGATCGCGATCAGCGTGATGACAACGCGCGATCAAGGCGCACGCACGTACCGAGTATCTTCTTGGCCTTGCGGTACAAGGACTCCGTTGACGCTATGTTGAAGTCGCCGACGAGCATGACCGCCACCTGCTTCAGGTCGATGCTCTCGCTCAACTCGTGGCACATGCTCACAAGGAACTGAGGGAGATGATGGAGACGATCGTTAGCACAAGACAATCTCCGCGCGCAGTGTGCAGCTTCGCGGGCTTGGCTCACGCACCTGTCGAGTCTCTCGTATCTGCGCCAGCTTCGAGTCCGGGTTCATCGGGTCCAGGTGCGCGTTGAGGAAGAGCAGGTACCGCCCTTCTCCCCAGCGCTTGCTCATGTCCAACAGAGCCGCCGTCGCGCCCTTGCGCGACCGCGTCTCGCTCACGCTGAAGGTGTGACGCCTCCAAACCGCGCATGGCAGCTCCTGCACGCACACATTCGCCATCAGCACCACCACCGATGTCATCACGAGCAGCGAAGCAAGCTTGAGCCACCGACCTTGCGATGAGCGAACCAAAGGCCGCCGTTGGCGTTCAAGGTGAAGCGGAGGGTGTCAAACACCGACGGCACGCCGAGACCCCACCACGACGAGCCCACGCTCTGGCAGCCGTCGGCGATGTCGTGCGAAGGGCGGAGGGCGGCGTCGAGCTTGTCCACCTGGCTGCCCCACACCTCCTGCAAGGCCACGACGTCGTGCCTCTGCGCCGCGGCACCGATGCGGGCGGACCGTACGTGCTGGTCCGTGCACGACTTGTTGCCCGACGTCACCGCCACCATCACGCTCGGCAACAGGTACGTGTTGTGCGCATAGACCGTGATCTCCTCATCCTTGTCCTCCTTCTCTCCTTCTCGCTCTTCTCTTCCTCCTCGCTCCATCGTTCTCGTTCGTCTCCTCCGGCCCCACACTTTAGTTCTTGGTCAATGCTGACGTGGCAGACTAAAAATTAGTTCACCGAAGAAAATAAAATTTACAGAACAAGGAAAATCAAAAGGAAAAGGAATTTTCGGGTGTGATTGATCAACGAGGCAGAGAGATGAAGAAGAGCAACAACGCAGTGAAGAAGGTGGAGGACGTGTCCCAGTTCCTCGACTCCTTTGACGCCTTCCTGTTGGATTGCGATGGTACGCCCCCCACCACCTGATTTTCCATGAATTAAAAAAAGAAATAAAATAAATCGTGCACGATGTCTCATCACGTGGCCATGGTGGACTCCACCAGGAGTGCTGTGGCGAGGCTCCACCTTGTTGCCGCACACCAAGGAAGTGCTCCAGCAGCTGCGCTCCGCGGTACAGTGCCAAACTTTTTATGTCCGCGCCACTGCCGTGTGTGACGTGCGTGCGTGTGGCGTGCGTGCGGTGCGTGCGTGCGTGCAATGTGGCACATGGGGCTCACCAACATCGACATCGCCGAGCGAGCAGGGCAAGCGTCTGCTGTTCGTGACCAACAACAGCACCAAGTCGCGCGAGGACTACAAGGCCGTGTTCGCCAAGTTCGGCATCGAGATCTCGGCCGACGAGGTCATCTCCTCGTCGTCGGCCGTGGCGCGCTACCTCAAGGACGAGGCCCAGTTCACCAAGACCGCCTACGTGGTGGGCGAGGCCGGGATCACGCGCGAGCTCGACGCCCTCGGCATCTCCTGGGTCGGCGGCACCGTACGTTGATCACCACCATCAACGACCCAAACACGCGTGTCGATGTGTTTCGCGTGCATGCATGACATGACTTGGGGGGAGGAGAGGCTGACGAGTTTCATGAACAGGAACACAAGGAAAACATGACGATGCACGAGCTGGAGCACATCGAAATCGATCCTCGCGTATGATGCCCCCACCACCCACCCACCACCAGCACACAAGACTTGACCTGTGCTGTGTGCGGTGCGCGTCACTCACCGCTTCTTGCTCTCTTCGTGCGTGCGTGCAGATCGGCGCCGTGGTTGTGGGGTATGCTCTAGCGTGAACGCCCTCGATCTTCATGTCTCGTGATGTGCGTGCTGACCTCCGTGCGTGTGCGCGTGCAGGCTGGACACCAACATCAACTACCGGAAGATCGCGTACGCCCAGCTCCACCTCCGCAACCGGCCCGACACGCTCTTCCTCGCCACCAACGCCGACTCCACCTTCCCCTCGGCAGGCCACATGCTCCCCGGTATATGATCATCATCGTCTCCTCGATGCTGCGCCCTTATGGCCTGTCCGCGCAGAGACTGACGTATGATGATGATGATGGCGCGCAGGCTCGGGTACGATGGTGGCGATGGTGGAGACGTGCACCGGGCGCAAGGCGCAGGTGATCGGCAAGCCGAGCAAGACGCTGGTCGACCTCATCGTCCACCAGTACGGCCTCGACAGGGCGCGCACGTGCATGGTGGGCGACAGGCTCAACACGGACATCCAGTTCGGCCTCAACGGAGGCGTCTCCACGCTGCTGGTCCTCACCGGCGTCACGAGCGAGGAGGAGCTGCTGAGCCCCGACAACGACATCCACCCGCACCACTACATACCCGCCTTTGCCGACCTCCTCCTGCCACAGGCAGCTGCGTCTTCTTCATCGTCCTCGTCTTCTTGAGATGATCAAATCACTTCATCTTCATCATCATCAATAACAAGAAGAAGAAGAAGATCGTACATCAGAGGGGAGTGCAGTTACAGCTCGAGGGAGGTGGTGGTGGAGTTGATGCCGTTGTAGACGAAGGTGTTGTTGATCGGCAGCCACTGGGAGGTGATGATCTTGATGGCCTCCTGCGACACGACGCCGCCCATCAGCGACGCGACGTTGTGCAGCTCCGAACCACCGAACCGGCACGTCTCGTGCACGACGGCTTCGCTCACGAGCGACGTGTCGAGCGACAGCTCCTTGAGCAGGCCCTCCACCTCGGCCTTGAGCAGGGGCACGTCGGCGAGGACCTGCTCGTTGGTCCATCCGGGAAGCCGACCGTGCGCGGCGTAGAAGCGGTCCACCGCTCGCAGCACCACGTACCACGGCAGGTTGCCCTCGGGGTCCGACAGCGCCTCGCCTGCACACGACGCAACGTACACGGATTAGAGGGTGATGGAAGTGATGAGAAGAGCTGAGATGGGCTCAAGTCGCGGGTACATACCGAGCTCGGCGGCGTTGGCGGTCGCGGGGTCGTACTCCTGGGCGAGCGAGCGAATGCGGAGGACCCGGAGGAAGAGCGAGTTGCGGCTCACGTGACGCACGTAGTCGTCGCTGATGGTGCGCGTGGGGGCCAGCTCGCGCAGGATGGTGGCCACCTCAGCCGCATCAGCGATCGCCTGGTGGTGAAGCCAGCACCACACAACCATGATTCACGACCGTGTCAGCGATAACGGATGATGTGTGGCGTGGAGTGTGTGTGTGTGCATGCGTGGTGACTGAATGGGCGCACCTTCTCCTGGTAGACCTGGAGAAGCGCGACGTAGGTGTTGGTGTCGGCGTTCATGTCGGGAATGGCGCCGAGGAGGGGCAGGACGTGGTGCTTGTCGGCGAAGCGCGCGATGGCGGCGACCACGAGCCAGAAGTCGGACGAATCGGCGGTGGGGTTGCGCGCCTTGGGGTCGTCGAGGACGGACTGCACCTCGGAGGGAATGGAGAAGGGCGACCACGCCTTGAAGGCGGCGGCGATGGCCTCCTCGAAGTTGACCTCGTTTTCGACCTGACCATCTCGCAGCTGCTCCTTGAACAGGGCCTTCTCGTCCCTGGTCTCGGGCGCCTTGCCGCCGTGCTCGGCGCGCCACTTCTGGAGCTGCTTGACCAGCAGGATGATGAAGGGGACGTGGCTGTGGTGGTGCGAATCAAGCTCTTCCAGCTTGATTCCCTCGGCGAACTTGACCAGCTGGTCCCACGGCTCGTAGATGCGCAGATCATCGGGCGCATCGTCGGGCTTCGACTCCACGACTGCACGGCACGCGACAGTTAGCTCACAGTTGAGGACAACGTGGAGGAAGAAGAAGAGCACATCAAGATCACGAGAAGTGAAGGCGAGAGAGAGAAGACGCACTGGCGTGCTCGGGAACCGCGAGGCGGACGTAGCCAACGAAGCCGTAGGAACGGCAGACGAAGAGAGGGATGTTGCGCTCGTAGAGGAAGGCGGCCAGCTTGAGCAGCGCCTTCTCCGATATGTTGGTGGCGATCACCAGCGTGAAGCGACCAAAGAACGACACGTCCTCCTCGATGATGGCCTCGGCGTCCCGGTCCACGGCGGCGCCGTCGACGAACTCGTTGAGCTCGCTCAGCAGGTGGGTGGTGGCCTCGGCCCTCGACTTGCCCAGGCTGGCAAAGTCGAGGAAGAAGTTGTTGCCCAGGTCGGACGCCTGCACCTTGTGGCCATCGACGATCGTGAACGAACCAATGCCTGCACACGCCCCAATGAGACACAAATCCATCGCATGCGTCGTGTACACGAATTGGCGTCCAAGTGAGGGTCTTTCTATAAATTATTTTCGCCCAAGCGAGATCTGGGCCCAGAGATAGACCCTCACTCGAGGCCGATGTCACGCTACGCGCGCAAAATATACAAGATCAGGCGCGCGTACCAGGCAGGACGAGGTTCTTGAGGATCTCGGTTCCCGTGGCGCTGGCGTTGATGAGACAGACCTTGGCACGCTCCAAGCCGGCCTGTCCATCAGCGCCCCACAGCCTGAACAGGGCCAGCAACAAGAGGTGAACATGGAATTCAATTGGATCGGTGCCATTTTTCGCTTAAAATTAATAAATAAATCAATGAATTGGTGCAAGGGTGGATCTCGATCACTGCGGCGTCGGTCTCGTACCTAAGCTGCCTGTCGTATTTGTCCTCCTTCCTCTTGGCGATCGTCTGCTGTCCCTCCATTCCTCTTTTATGTGCGTGCTCGATAGATTTCTGTCTTGCGATCGCGAGCCGCAAACACCAGACACCCAGCGCCAGAGAAATGAATTCACCTAAATTGAAAATGTGTTTCAAAATAAGAACGAAAAACAAAATTTGAAGTTTCGTATTTATTCCAAATATGTGGAATGTGGCGCCTCTTCGGCGGACTGTGCCGGATGGACCTAGGTAGTGGCGAGGGTGCGCACTCGGTCGTTGGAGAGGGTGATGAGAGAGGAGCTGGCGGAGGCCATGGCCGACGTTGATCTCCCTCTCTTCTTGCCACCCGCTCCTATCACTGCGGTCGTCCGTCGGAAGAGCAGCGACGCGGCGCGGTGCACCCGCGACCGCTTCTTGTTCTTGATTTGCTCCACGTCCGCCTCTTCGCTCGTCTTGTCCACCACCGGCTGCTCTTCATCGGTATTCTTCTCCTCTCTCTTGTTCTTCTTCTTGTTCCTCGTCCCCTTCTCTTTCGTGCTCTTCTCGCTCTTGCGTCGTTCCTGTGGTTTGTGGTTGGCCTCCTCTCGTGTGGCTGATCGGGTCGTCGACCCTCTGTCGACTCGGCTGTTGGAGGAGGAGGAGGCTGAGGCGAAGGAGGACGTGCGCATCCACGGGTGTCGCCAAAGCTCGTCGAGCGTGACGCGCAACGTGGGGTCTGGCTGAAGGATGCTGGCCAGCAGGTCGAGTGCGGCGTCGGAGATGCCCGACGGCACGCAGAACCGGCCGGCGGCCGCCAGCGCCCGCGAGGTCTCCTCCGTCTGCGCCCCGAACGGCATCTGCGCCGTGAGCATCGCCAGCAGCACTGTTGAGCAGAAGCACAAAACAAACAGGTAGATCCACGTCAGCATGTTAAGGGTGTTGTCATCACTCGCAATCTCTCGGCCATTGGCCCTTTCTCCATCTCTCATCTCCGAGCAGAGAGGACACCTCAAGGTCTGTCCGGACTTAAAATATGAGAATTGATTTAATAAATAAAGATAGACATATATAATTGGTGCGTGTTGTCTGTGAGTGTTGGATGACAACACGCAGTGCCCGAGCGACAGCACAAAAAAACGGTCACACGCCCCAGGCGAAACATCGGTGCGCGGTTGGCCAACTCCGCACGTATCGCCACACAACACGATCAACCAACCAACCGACAAACAAACCAACAAACCAACCAACCAACCAACGCCGTGAATGTGGAGATATAAACAAACAGACTGACAACACCCAGAAACACACACATTGAGCCCATGAGGTGGTGGATGTGGGTGGGGGTGGGTTACCTGCTCCGAGAGACCAGACGTCGACTTCGGGTCCCGTGTATCGCTCTCGGTTGATCACCTCCGGAGCGGCGTAGGGGAAGGTCCCCACGCACTCCTGCATCGTCTTGGACGGCGCCCACTGTAGGTTGACACGACGGCGTCGGCCTCAAGGTTAGATATATGGAGCCAAACTTGACCACAAACGTTTGGTGTGGCGGGGAGACCCAAGAACGAGCAGACGGGCCACCAACCAAGGGGGGAAGGGGCAGGAACCTGTCGTGCAAAGCCCATGTCGCCCAACACCAGGCGCACCTTGCGCTTCCTCCGCGGAGAAGACCCATTCCTCGCCGCACTGGCAGAAGATCTGCCCGGCGTCGACGGCGTCATGTCGGCGTCGCCGCTGTCGTCCAGCCGTTTGCTCCTCCTCCTCCTGCTCGCGTGTCCCGCGCTCTCGTGCGCGCCACTCTCCTCCTCTTCCTCAGCCGCCGCCTCCTCCTCCGGTTCCTCGTCCTCAAAGGCGATAAATATGTTCTCCGGCTGCGTGCATTGTGTATGAGGGAATGCGTGTGTGCGTGCGTGTGTCGTCATGAGTGACCGGTCCTCGAAAATAGCACACGACAGCCCACACACGCACATGCACGAAGAGACAGACAGACATAGTGACGATAGGATATACCTTGATGTCGCGGTGTACCCATCCCTGCTGGTGGAGATGGCGGACGGCGCGCACAACCTGGCGGAACATGAGCCTCGCGCGGGTCTCGCTCTGGGCGCCCTCACGGTTGAGGAACTCGAGGAGGTCGCCGCCCTGGGCGTGCTCCATGAAGAGGAAGGCGTGGTCGTCGGTCTCCATCACGCCGAACCCGCGGACGATGTGCGGGTGGTCGAGCTTCAGCAACAGTTCGCCCTCGAGACGCACGCGCTGAAGCAGGCGCACGGTGCGCTGGTCGCTCTCGTCCTTGGGGATGAGCTTGACGGCGTAGTCCCTGTGCGTCTGCGGGTGGCGCCCGAGGTAGACCGCTCCGCACGAGCCCTGACCTATCTTCCGCACCAACACCACCGTCCCGTCATCCTGCTGCTGCCCGCCCGACTGCTCGTCGCTTTCGTTCTTCTTGTTCTCCTCGTCGCGTTCGCTCTTTTTCTTTGCTCGCTCCGTGTGGCTACTGCTTCTGCTGCTCGTGGTTGTGGCGATGGTGGTGGCGTTGGCCTGTGATGTCGTGCCGCTAGTGTCGGCTCTCGGGCTCACGCTCCGGCGGTGAGTGTGGTGGTGGCGGTTGGCGTTGTTGTTGTTGAAGCGGAGCAGCGGGTCGAGGACCTGTGTTGTTGTGAGCTGCTGTGCGTTGTGCGAGCTCTGTAGGTCGGTGTCCTTGAGCGGGAAGCCATCGCTGCAGTCGTGGTCGAGCAGGTCCGCATTCTGTTGTTGTTGGAGCCGGGGGTTGTGGCTCTGCGCGCGTTCCCTCCTCTTCCTCCCGCTCTCTCCGCGCGATGACGACGACGAAGAAGTTGTACTCAACCACCCGCTCTTTGACATGTCGCCCTCAGCTGCCGTGTGTGTGTTCACGCGCGTGTGTGCGGGTAACTAAGCTCAGTGGACTGAGCGCAGGGTGTCGTGAGTCCTTCGCCGTGCGCGTCCCAAGGGATGAATCTCCGCCGCGAGCGGCCACTGGTGTGTGTGCGGTGTGTGCGCACGTCCTCGCTCCTCTTCTTGGTGGCGTCTTGGTG
>CDFA01018983.1:0-10080 GCA_000826305.1 Acanthamoeba healyi
TTTTTTTTTTTTAATATAAATTATCTTCTGTTGGAAACAGCTGTTGACAATTGCAAGCTTTTGCAGGGAGCACACCATCGACGTTCTCCGAGCGGTACGACCGACTCCGCAAGAGGCAGGTCACCCAGGCGTGGTTCCGCGTCGCCTCAAAACGCCCATTGTTTTGCCCCCCCCGCCGCAAGCCGAGCTACCTGTTTCCCGAGGGCGGCCATCCGGCGGAGGGCGCTGATGAGAGCAGGACCGTGCAGCCGTACTGGTCGAAGAAGCTCCATGACTTGTCCAAGACGAAAAACCTGGCCGTAGTTCTCCAGGACACCCATCGACTGGTATCGTTCGGCAACCGCAAGCCGGACGTGGTGGGCTACTTGGCCAACAAGCCACAGTGCCCCTTTACATTGCGCTGGTGGGCGACGTCAAGGCCCGACGCCTGGCGAACAAGGAAAGCTTCGACGCTTACGAAAAGGGCCATCTGGAGTCCTTCCTCGAGGATCTGTTGCTTGAATTCCAGCCCTACCGACAAGCCGTTAACGGGTTCCTCACCGATGGCTGCCTCATCCAGTTCTTCCGGCTCGAGAGACTCGAAACGAGGGAGTTGATGTGGACCGAGGCACCGGTGCTTCATCTGGACAAAGAAGGCGACAAGTGGCTGCTGGGGCTTCTGCAGGACAAGGACGCCCATGAGCTTCCAGCCGACATCACCATCAATCAGAAGCCGTTGGTTATGAACAAGCTCCTCGGCGTCGGAGGATCATCTGTCGTTTACTCTGGCGTACACCAAGGTGAGTACGAATGGGCGCCATGCCTCCTATCTATCTATCTTCCTTCTCACTTTTACATGTACGTACACGTGCTCCCACTGCACCTGGGCCATCAAACAGGCACTGAAGTGGTGGTGAAGCGATTCAGTACGACGGACAAGCTGCACCACCTTGAACAGGAAGCCACCATCTTGTCCAGGATTGCAGATGTTGTGCCCCGCGTACCCCGGCTGATCGCCCGCGACGATGAAAGCCTCGTGCTCCTGTTGCAGCCTGTGGGGGATCAGTTCGCCTCGAGGGTATCCCACTTCACCCAGCAGCAGACGGTTCGTGTGGTGCTCCCCAGCCCTAAGACATTTGAAGCTTGCGCGACTGATCGTGCACAATGCTCATGTACGCATGCACAATGATATGTACGTACAAACGTTTGTGTGCAGACCGAACGGCGGGCAGTAGCTACGGCAGATGATTTCTGTCAGCTGGTGGACATTCTTCAGACCGTGCACGAACAGCACAACTTGGTACACCGCGATGTGCGCCTTCCCAACTTTTTCAGGCACCATAAGTCCGACATGGTACATACCCTACTTCCCCTCACCCCCACCCTCCACAACGGCGCGATGAATCAACGCTCGAGTCCTTCTTACACGTGAGAGCTGCCAACAACACAACAGGTATTTCTGATCGATTGGGGATGTGCTACGGAAGTGGGTGAGGGCGTCTTCTTCTCAGGGGCGTTGCAGCACGCTCCGCATCGTGTGCTCAAAAGCCGGATCGAGAGACTCACCTACGTGCCACAGTTTAGCGACGACCTAGAGATGGTGGTGCGGAGCGTCTTCCACAGCCTGTCGATGACCACGTTCGAGGAGATCCGCCTGGAAGAGGACGAGACCAAGATCATCAGCTTCTGGGAGCGCCACCTGGCGCCCGCCATCTGGACTGATATGGTCACCGCTGCTCGGGACGAGGACTACGACGCCCTCAAGACGCACATCCGCAACCTCCTTCCAGAATCTGGAAACGCCACCAAGGTTGTGCTGCAAGACTGGACCACCACTACCTTTCCCATTATTCCGAAACAACGAGTGTGTCAGCGTATCTGATCTACTTGTCACACGTTGGCCAGTCGCCCTCTGGTGGTCGGTAGCGGCGCGATGGGCATCGTTTGACAACCTCGCGGTCAGCTTGAGCTTGAGTTGGCCGGCCGTACGGTGAACACCTGCGCCCAGTGATCAGAGTGCTCGCTGCCGCGGGCTTGCTTGACGAGCTCCACGCCTGTGACCGCGAGAGGCAGGAAGGTGAGGCCGAGCTCCGGCACGCCATCGAACGCCCAGCCGTAGTCGATCCGCCCTCGCTCCTGCCACATCACCAGCGAGTTCTCAACGCTGTCGTAGGTGAAGTAGTCGCGCTCCTCCTCCGCGCCTGTGCGCTGTGCGAACTCTTCGTACAGGTCCCTCGCGCCTGCACCGATCGCGATCAGCGTGATGACAACGCGCGATCAAGGCGCACGCACGTACCGAGTATCTTCTTGGCCTTGCGGTACAAGGACTCCGTTGACGCTATGTTGAAGTCGCCGACGAGCATGACCGCCACCTGCTTCAGGTCGATGCTCTCGCTCAACTCGTGGCACATGCTCACAAGGAACTGAGGGAGATGATGGAGACGATCGTTAGCACAAGACAATCTCCGCGCGCAGTGTGCAGCTTCGCGGGCTTGGCTCACGCACCTGTCGAGTCTCTCGTATCTGCGCCAGCTTCGAGTCCGGGTTCATCGGGTCCAGGTGCGCGTTGAGGAAGAGCAGGTACCGCCCTTCTCCCCAGCGCTTGCTCATGTCCAACAGAGCCGCCGTCGCGCCCTTGCGCGACCGCGTCTCGCTCACGCTGAAGGTGTGACGCCTCCAAACCGCGCATGGCAGCTCCTGCACGCACACATTCGCCATCAGCACCACCACCGATGTCATCACGAGCAGCGAAGCAAGCTTGAGCCACCGACCTTGCGATGAGCGAACCAAAGGCCGCCGTTGGCGTTCAAGGTGAAGCGGAGGGTGTCAAACACCGACGGCACGCCGAGACCCCACCACGACGAGCCCACGCTCTGGCAGCCGTCGGCGATGTCGTGCGAAGGGCGGAGGGCGGCGTCGAGCTTGTCCACCTGGCTGCCCCACACCTCCTGCAAGGCCACGACGTCGTGCCTCTGCGCCGCGGCACCGATGCGGGCGGACCGTACGTGCTGGTCCGTGCACGACTTGTTGCCCGACGTCACCGCCACCATCACGCTCGGCAACAGGTACGTGTTGTGCGCATAGACCGTGATCTCCTCATCCTTGTCCTCCTTCTCTCCTTCTCGCTCTTCTCTTCCTCCTCGCTCCATCGTTCTCGTTCGTCTCCTCCGGCCCCACACTTTAGTTCTTGGTCAATGCTGACGTGGCAGACTAAAAATTAGTTCACCGAAGAAAATAAAATTTACAGAACAAGGAAAATCAAAAGGAAAAGGAATTTTCGGGTGTGATTGATCAACGAGGCAGAGAGATGAAGAAGAGCAACAACGCAGTGAAGAAGGTGGAGGACGTGTCCCAGTTCCTCGACTCCTTTGACGCCTTCCTGTTGGATTGCGATGGTACGCCCCCCACCACCTGATTTTCCATGAATTAAAAAAAGAAATAAAATAAATCGTGCACGATGTCTCATCACGTGGCCATGGTGGACTCCACCAGGAGTGCTGTGGCGAGGCTCCACCTTGTTGCCGCACACCAAGGAAGTGCTCCAGCAGCTGCGCTCCGCGGTACAGTGCCAAACTTTTTATGTCCGCGCCACTGCCGTGTGTGACGTGCGTGCGTGTGGCGTGCGTGCGGTGCGTGCGTGCGTGCAATGTGGCACATGGGGCTCACCAACATCGACATCGCCGAGCGAGCAGGGCAAGCGTCTGCTGTTCGTGACCAACAACAGCACCAAGTCGCGCGAGGACTACAAGGCCGTGTTCGCCAAGTTCGGCATCGAGATCTCGGCCGACGAGGTCATCTCCTCGTCGTCGGCCGTGGCGCGCTACCTCAAGGACGAGGCCCAGTTCACCAAGACCGCCTACGTGGTGGGCGAGGCCGGGATCACGCGCGAGCTCGACGCCCTCGGCATCTCCTGGGTCGGCGGCACCGTACGTTGATCACCACCATCAACGACCCAAACACGCGTGTCGATGTGTTTCGCGTGCATGCATGACATGACTTGGGGGGAGGAGAGGCTGACGAGTTTCATGAACAGGAACACAAGGAAAACATGACGATGCACGAGCTGGAGCACATCGAAATCGATCCTCGCGTATGATGCCCCCACCACCCACCCACCACCAGCACACAAGACTTGACCTGTGCTGTGTGCGGTGCGCGTCACTCACCGCTTCTTGCTCTCTTCGTGCGTGCGTGCAGATCGGCGCCGTGGTTGTGGGGTATGCTCTAGCGTGAACGCCCTCGATCTTCATGTCTCGTGATGTGCGTGCTGACCTCCGTGCGTGTGCGCGTGCAGGCTGGACACCAACATCAACTACCGGAAGATCGCGTACGCCCAGCTCCACCTCCGCAACCGGCCCGACACGCTCTTCCTCGCCACCAACGCCGACTCCACCTTCCCCTCGGCAGGCCACATGCTCCCCGGTATATGATCATCATCGTCTCCTCGATGCTGCGCCCTTATGGCCTGTCCGCGCAGAGACTGACGTATGATGATGATGATGGCGCGCAGGCTCGGGTACGATGGTGGCGATGGTGGAGACGTGCACCGGGCGCAAGGCGCAGGTGATCGGCAAGCCGAGCAAGACGCTGGTCGACCTCATCGTCCACCAGTACGGCCTCGACAGGGCGCGCACGTGCATGGTGGGCGACAGGCTCAACACGGACATCCAGTTCGGCCTCAACGGAGGCGTCTCCACGCTGCTGGTCCTCACCGGCGTCACGAGCGAGGAGGAGCTGCTGAGCCCCGACAACGACATCCACCCGCACCACTACATACCCGCCTTTGCCGACCTCCTCCTGCCACAGGCAGCTGCGTCTTCTTCATCGTCCTCGTCTTCTTGAGATGATCAAATCACTTCATCTTCATCATCATCAATAACAAGAAGAAGAAGAAGATCGTACATCAGAGGGGAGTGCAGTTACAGCTCGAGGGAGGTGGTGGTGGAGTTGATGCCGTTGTAGACGAAGGTGTTGTTGATCGGCAGCCACTGGGAGGTGATGATCTTGATGGCCTCCTGCGACACGACGCCGCCCATCAGCGACGCGACGTTGTGCAGCTCCGAACCACCGAACCGGCACGTCTCGTGCACGACGGCTTCGCTCACGAGCGACGTGTCGAGCGACAGCTCCTTGAGCAGGCCCTCCACCTCGGCCTTGAGCAGGGGCACGTCGGCGAGGACCTGCTCGTTGGTCCATCCGGGAAGCCGACCGTGCGCGGCGTAGAAGCGGTCCACCGCTCGCAGCACCACGTACCACGGCAGGTTGCCCTCGGGGTCCGACAGCGCCTCGCCTGCACACGACGCAACGTACACGGATTAGAGGGTGATGGAAGTGATGAGAAGAGCTGAGATGGGCTCAAGTCGCGGGTACATACCGAGCTCGGCGGCGTTGGCGGTCGCGGGGTCGTACTCCTGGGCGAGCGAGCGAATGCGGAGGACCCGGAGGAAGAGCGAGTTGCGGCTCACGTGACGCACGTAGTCGTCGCTGATGGTGCGCGTGGGGGCCAGCTCGCGCAGGATGGTGGCCACCTCAGCCGCATCAGCGATCGCCTGGTGGTGAAGCCAGCACCACACAACCATGATTCACGACCGTGTCAGCGATAACGGATGATGTGTGGCGTGGAGTGTGTGTGTGTGCATGCGTGGTGACTGAATGGGCGCACCTTCTCCTGGTAGACCTGGAGAAGCGCGACGTAGGTGTTGGTGTCGGCGTTCATGTCGGGAATGGCGCCGAGGAGGGGCAGGACGTGGTGCTTGTCGGCGAAGCGCGCGATGGCGGCGACCACGAGCCAGAAGTCGGACGAATCGGCGGTGGGGTTGCGCGCCTTGGGGTCGTCGAGGACGGACTGCACCTCGGAGGGAATGGAGAAGGGCGACCACGCCTTGAAGGCGGCGGCGATGGCCTCCTCGAAGTTGACCTCGTTTTCGACCTGACCATCTCGCAGCTGCTCCTTGAACAGGGCCTTCTCGTCCCTGGTCTCGGGCGCCTTGCCGCCGTGCTCGGCGCGCCACTTCTGGAGCTGCTTGACCAGCAGGATGATGAAGGGGACGTGGCTGTGGTGGTGCGAATCAAGCTCTTCCAGCTTGATTCCCTCGGCGAACTTGACCAGCTGGTCCCACGGCTCGTAGATGCGCAGATCATCGGGCGCATCGTCGGGCTTCGACTCCACGACTGCACGGCACGCGACAGTTAGCTCACAGTTGAGGACAACGTGGAGGAAGAAGAAGAGCACATCAAGATCACGAGAAGTGAAGGCGAGAGAGAGAAGACGCACTGGCGTGCTCGGGAACCGCGAGGCGGACGTAGCCAACGAAGCCGTAGGAACGGCAGACGAAGAGAGGGATGTTGCGCTCGTAGAGGAAGGCGGCCAGCTTGAGCAGCGCCTTCTCCGATATGTTGGTGGCGATCACCAGCGTGAAGCGACCAAAGAACGACACGTCCTCCTCGATGATGGCCTCGGCGTCCCGGTCCACGGCGGCGCCGTCGACGAACTCGTTGAGCTCGCTCAGCAGGTGGGTGGTGGCCTCGGCCCTCGACTTGCCCAGGCTGGCAAAGTCGAGGAAGAAGTTGTTGCCCAGGTCGGACGCCTGCACCTTGTGGCCATCGACGATCGTGAACGAACCAATGCCTGCACACGCCCCAATGAGACACAAATCCATCGCATGCGTCGTGTACACGAATTGGCGTCCAAGTGAGGGTCTTTCTATAAATTATTTTCGCCCAAGCGAGATCTGGGCCCAGAGATAGACCCTCACTCGAGGCCGATGTCACGCTACGCGCGCAAAATATACAAGATCAGGCGCGCGTACCAGGCAGGACGAGGTTCTTGAGGATCTCGGTTCCCGTGGCGCTGGCGTTGATGAGACAGACCTTGGCACGCTCCAAGCCGGCCTGTCCATCAGCGCCCCACAGCCTGAACAGGGCCAGCAACAAGAGGTGAACATGGAATTCAATTGGATCGGTGCCATTTTTCGCTTAAAATTAATAAATAAATCAATGAATTGGTGCAAGGGTGGATCTCGATCACTGCGGCGTCGGTCTCGTACCTAAGCTGCCTGTCGTATTTGTCCTCCTTCCTCTTGGCGATCGTCTGCTGTCCCTCCATTCCTCTTTTATGTGCGTGCTCGATAGATTTCTGTCTTGCGATCGCGAGCCGCAAACACCAGACACCCAGCGCCAGAGAAATGAATTCACCTAAATTGAAAATGTGTTTCAAAATAAGAACGAAAAACAAAATTTGAAGTTTCGTATTTATTCCAAATATGTGGAATGTGGCGCCTCTTCGGCGGACTGTGCCGGATGGACCTAGGTAGTGGCGAGGGTGCGCACTCGGTCGTTGGAGAGGGTGATGAGAGAGGAGCTGGCGGAGGCCATGGCCGACGTTGATCTCCCTCTCTTCTTGCCACCCGCTCCTATCACTGCGGTCGTCCGTCGGAAGAGCAGCGACGCGGCGCGGTGCACCCGCGACCGCTTCTTGTTCTTGATTTGCTCCACGTCCGCCTCTTCGCTCGTCTTGTCCACCACCGGCTGCTCTTCATCGGTATTCTTCTCCTCTCTCTTGTTCTTCTTCTTGTTCCTCGTCCCCTTCTCTTTCGTGCTCTTCTCGCTCTTGCGTCGTTCCTGTGGTTTGTGGTTGGCCTCCTCTCGTGTGGCTGATCGGGTCGTCGACCCTCTGTCGACTCGGCTGTTGGAGGAGGAGGAGGCTGAGGCGAAGGAGGACGTGCGCATCCACGGGTGTCGCCAAAGCTCGTCGAGCGTGACGCGCAACGTGGGGTCTGGCTGAAGGATGCTGGCCAGCAGGTCGAGTGCGGCGTCGGAGATGCCCGACGGCACGCAGAACCGGCCGGCGGCCGCCAGCGCCCGCGAGGTCTCCTCCGTCTGCGCCCCGAACGGCATCTGCGCCGTGAGCATCGCCAGCAGCACTGTTGAGCAGAAGCACAAAACAAACAGGTAGATCCACGTCAGCATGTTAAGGGTGTTGTCATCACTCGCAATCTCTCGGCCATTGGCCCTTTCTCCATCTCTCATCTCCGAGCAGAGAGGACACCTCAAGGTCTGTCCGGACTTAAAATATGAGAATTGATTTAATAAATAAAGATAGACATATATAATTGGTGCGTGTTGTCTGTGAGTGTTGGATGACAACACGCAGTGCCCGAGCGACAGCACAAAAAAACGGTCACACGCCCCAGGCGAAACATCGGTGCGCGGTTGGCCAACTCCGCACGTATCGCCACACAACACGATCAACCAACCAACCGACAAACAAACCAACAAACCAACCAACCAACCAACGCCGTGAATGTGGAGATATAAACAAACAGACTGACAACACCCAGAAACACACACATTGAGCCCATGAGGTGGTGGATGTGGGTGGGGGTGGGTTACCTGCTCCGAGAGACCAGACGTCGACTTCGGGTCCCGTGTATCGCTCTCGGTTGATCACCTCCGGAGCGGCGTAGGGGAAGGTCCCCACGCACTCCTGCATCGTCTTGGACGGCGCCCACTGTAGGTTGACACGACGGCGTCGGCCTCAAGGTTAGATATATGGAGCCAAACTTGACCACAAACGTTTGGTGTGGCGGGGAGACCCAAGAACGAGCAGACGGGCCACCAACCAAGGGGGGAAGGGGCAGGAACCTGTCGTGCAAAGCCCATGTCGCCCAACACCAGGCGCACCTTGCGCTTCCTCCGCGGAGAAGACCCATTCCTCGCCGCACTGGCAGAAGATCTGCCCGGCGTCGACGGCGTCATGTCGGCGTCGCCGCTGTCGTCCAGCCGTTTGCTCCTCCTCCTCCTGCTCGCGTGTCCCGCGCTCTCGTGCGCGCCACTCTCCTCCTCTTCCTCAGCCGCCGCCTCCTCCTCCGGTTCCTCGTCCTCAAAGGCGATAAATATGTTCTCCGGCTGCGTGCATTGTGTATGAGGGAATGCGTGTGTGCGTGCGTGTGTCGTCATGAGTGACCGGTCCTCGAAAATAGCACACGACAGCCCACACACGCACATGCACGAAGAGACAGACAGACATAGTGACGATAGGATATACCTTGATGTCGCGGTGTACCCATCCCTGCTGGTGGAGATGGCGGACGGCGCGCACAACCTGGCGGAACATGAGCCTCGCGCGGGTCTCGCTCTGGGCGCCCTCACGGTTGAGGAACTCGAGGAGGTCGCCGCCCTGGGCGTGCTCCATGAAGAGGAAGGCGTGGTCGTCGGTCTCCATCACGCCGAACCCGCGGACGATGTGCGGGTGGTCGAGCTTCAGCAACAGTTCGCCCTCGAGACGCACGCGCTGAAGCAGGCGCACGGTGCGCTGGTCGCTCTCGTCCTTGGGGATGAGCTTGACGGCGTAGTCCCTGTGCGTCTGCGGGTGGCGCCCGAGGTAGACCGCTCCGCACGAGCCCTGACCTATCTTCCGCACCAACACCACCGTCCCGTCATCCTGCTGCTGCCCGCCCGACTGCTCGTCGCTTTCGTTCTTCTTGTTCGCCTCGTCGCGTTCGCTCTTTTTCTTGGCTCGCTCCGTGTGGCTGCTGCTTCTGCTAGTGCTGCTACTCGTGGTCGTGGCGATGGTGGTGGCGTTGGCCTGTGATGTCGTGTCGGCTCTCGGGCTCACGCTCTTCCGGCGGTGAGTGTGGTGGTGGCGGTTGGCGTTGACGTTGTTGTTGTTGAAGCGGAGCAGCGGGTCGAGGACCTGTGTTGTTGTGAGCTGCTGTGCGTTGTGCGAGCTCTGTAGGTCGGTGTCCTTGAGCGGGAAGCCATCGCTGCAGTCGTGGTCGAGCAGGTCCGCATTCTGTTGTTGTTGGAGCCGGGGGTTGTGGCTCTGCGCGCGTTCCCTCCTCTTCCTCCCGCTCTCTCCGCGCGATGACGACGACGAAGAAGTTGTACTCAACCACCCGCTCTTTGACATGTCGCCCTCAGCTGCCGTGTGTGTGTTCACGCGCGTGTGTGCGGGTAACTAAGCTCAGTGGACTGAGCGCAGGGTGTCGTGAGTCCTTCGCCGTGCGCGTCCCAAGGGATGAATCTCCGCCGCGAGCGGCCACTGGTGTGTGTGCGGTGTGTGCGCACGTCCTCGCTCCTCTTCTTGGTGGCGTCTTGGTG
>CDFA01018992.1:0-15784 GCA_000826305.1 Acanthamoeba healyi
CACAACCTTCCCTCGGCGCCGGCGCTGTCGATGTCGACGATGCCCTCCTACTACCATGCCCACTCCCACCCGCACCAACCTCTGCAGATGGTGCAGCAGCATCAGCATCAGCAGCAGGTGCTTCTGCGCCAGCAGTCCTACATGGCCGTGGGCGCGCACCAGCAACCTGGCTCGACGCTCAGCGGCAGCTATAATCCGTTCATCGAGATCCCCGCCAACGTCGCTGGCGCGCCCGCCATGCCACTTCCCCAGCAGCATCACCTTCAGCACCAGAACTCTCCCTACTACATGCAGCCGCCAGTGCGCCGCGGCAGCTTCGTCGCGACCGACCTCAGCAACAGCTTCTCGTCCCTCCCGCAGGCGCAGACGGTGGTCATGTCCACCCTCTCCGCGGCCACGTCGCCCTCCACGTCCACGTCGATCGCCTCCATCTCGCCCCACGGCACGCCGCCCTCGGGGATGTCTGCCTTGCCCTCGCCGCATATTCCGCCGCCCTTCATGCGCCAGTCGTCCAGCATCCACATGGCGCACCACGCGCACCACGCGCTCCTCTCCTCTGCTCCCTCTGCCGTCGCCCAGAGCTAAGCTCTCTGGTTGCTCTCGTTTTCCTCCTCCACCTTCAGCCCTCTGTACAACCTTCTGTAGATATAAACATCACTAGCTATCTTACTTGCTCGCAGAGAGGTTCTGCTGCACGATGACGATCGCCCACTGCAAGGCGAGGCCGAGCGGAGCAGCCAACATGGTGGCGATGAGCACGGCAGAGAAGAGGGCGCGGTGTAAACGCTGGCGAGACTCTAGGAAGAGCCACCGCCCGACGAACAGGTTGAGCCCCGCCAGCGCCACCTCACGCGCCGGACCCGCCAGACCGTCGGCAAAGCCCACTACGATCCTCTCGAGGCCCGCCACGAAGCCGCGGTAGTGTCGCGAGCCCTGCTGCTTCCACACCGACACCTCGCCTGCCTCGCCGTGTAAGCCACGGAAAGAGGGGGGGGGCAAAGAACGAAAGCGAAGCGCGTACCTTGGAAGAGGGCGGGGAGGACGACGGCGAGGTAGAGGATTAGGTGGGGCGCAATGATGAGATGGGGCGCCCGCAACAGCCGGTGGAGGGTCGGATGATGGGGGCACAACAGCATGCCAACCCACACCGCCACCGTCCACACCAGCACCGCCGCGTAACACACCTCCATCGTCTGCATTGTCGAGGTCAGCAAAAAATTATGTCCTATTCACGCACAGGTGGCACAATGTCAAATAAATTAACGTTTATTTACTGTTCCAGGTACGGGCAAGGCTATGGCTTAGAGGGCCTTGCTGACGAAGAGGCCGTTGAGATCGGTCATGGTGATGACGCCGGTGGGCTTGAAGTCGTCGTCGATGACCCAGAGCCTGTGGACGTGATCCTCCACCATGGTCTTCACCGCGTCGGCGACGCTGGTGTCAAGTCGCACGCAGGCGGGCTTGAGCGACGACGGGCTGAACTTCTCGAGGTAGTCCTCGGCCGTATCAAGGAGCTTGGGCATAGTCTCATCGTACAGGCCCTGTTCATCCATGGCGTGTGAGCTGGGATGCTCAATGATGAAAACTTGGGCCTGTAGCGAGTGTGAAGTACCTTTAGGTCGGTGGCGGAGAAGTTGCCAGCGAGCTTGCCAGTGTTGTTCACCAGCGCCACAGCGCTCACATCACCAGTCCTGAGGTCGTGAAGGACCTTGAACTAATGAATTGAAAGGAGGGTGATGGTGAGACTAGGAGCACTGTCATCTATCCTCATGCAGTAGGAGTGGTTCGTACCACAGAGTCGTGCAGAGGCGACGACACGACGCCGCCGGTGCCCAGGCCGAGCTGGCCGATGGTCTTGTGTCCGATATCCTTGAGATGGCCCCTGTGAAGGTCCTTCTCATAGATGAAACGGATCAGAGCCGACTGCGAGACGATGTGCTGGACCTGCAGGTTGTGCGGTGTTAGTACATATATCTCACACAATCTAGGGCAAGAAGAGGGCGTGGCGCGTACAGCCTTGGTGTGCTCGTCCACCACGGGAAGCCTGTGGATGCCCTGACGGAAGAGGGTGGCGGCGTAGGTAAGAGGGCTGTTGGTTGTGATGGGAACGTAGGGATCGCGGCCGGAGAAGTCTGCGATAGAATGTAGGTGAGACAGTGGCACAAGAAGAAGTTGAAAGGCAAGTCCGGCGTACCAACGACGTTCTTCAAGGTCTCCAGTGCCATCGCGCGGCCAGCGATTTCCATCGTCTTCAGAGCGTTGGCCTGCATACAAGAATGAACCTCAAGGTGAGCGATGGACGCCACTACCGCAGCACCAATCACCGGACTCGAGAGGGCCACATACGCTAAGCTGGTGGCCCGAGGGGGCGACGGAGAGGATGAAAGCAACGATGTCGAGCATGTCGACCATGCCCAACACCTCGTTGGTCTTGCTGTTGACCACAGGGGCAGACTGGATGTGATTCTGGGCCAAGACCTGCCAACAAACGCAGCATGCACGACAGTCAGGCATTGAGCACTCACGCCAAGAAGTGGCTGGGGCAAGTGTTTCACCTTCACAGCCTTCTCCACAGTGTCCTCAGAGTCAAGCGTGATGACGGCCTTGGGGGTGATCACGTCGCTGACCTTGGCGTGGTGCAGGATGTCGTAGGTGGGGTTCTGCTGCATGGTAAGAGTAGTGAGGCTTGCTGTGTGTGGTTGTTGAAGGTGATGAGTATGGTGATCGCACCAGCGCCTATTTGAACCCGCCAAACATGAAGGAGACGCGAATGTGGCGGCAACACCACCACATGTTTGCGAAAAGTTTACGCTGCCTTTGCTTGAATTTTCGCCGCAACGTCACAAGAATGTAATTCCTCATCATAGCCGCTTCCAGGTGCTCGCTGTTTGGTATTTGAGGAGCAAGCTGAAGGATGTCAATGGCAGTGTAGTGCTCCTTGTCAACAAGGAGCCTTGAGAGACTTGGCCTTGTAGGTGTGGGAAGACCCATTTGAAATGAATTTTCAACTATGCCATTATACACTGATTTAGGCTACCGTGGCCCAATCGGCGAAGCCCTCGGAAACACCCAAGCAAAAGTTCCGCTCAGTTGCCGATGTTCGTTCCATGTGTGGGGCGGTGCCTGTCGGCCTCGTCTTTGTCCCTCGCTGAATACACACCACACTCCCTTGTGTCCGGAAGCGGTTGAAGGCGGTGTGCCCAACCCGCCCGTTCTCTCGATCGTTGGACCACCATGGCCGCCCACCCAGCAGTAAATATCAACTACCTTCCTTTCTCTCTTTCCCCCCCCCTCTCCCTTGCTGCCCGTTTCACTCCTATTATCGCTCCTGTTGGTCTTTTGATTTTGATTCTATTTTATTATTTGTGTTTGTTTTTTTTGCTGCCGCAGGAAGGGGTGCTGGCGGAGGGCACGCTGCAAAAGCACTCGCCCAGCAAGGTCCTGGTGAAGAGATGGCAGACACGCTACTTTGTGCTCTCCTCGTCGTCGCCCTCAGCGACCACCCTCGCCTACTTCAAGCGCAAAGGAGGTACCACTGCATTGTTACTGCTGTCTGCTGCTGCTGCTGTGCCTCTTTCGCTCTGCACGCACCGCACGCGCGCACAACCTCGGCTGTTTGTTTAGCAAGTGAGGAAGACGCTCATGCGAAGGGAGGAGAGTGGTGCTGGCGCTGACGTCACAGTGAAAATGGCGTGGGCTGGTGGGCGTGGGCGGGCTGCGGCTGCTTGAGAAGACGGGAGGCCCAAGGGTGTGATCGATCTGGCGCAGGTGCGACGGCTGACGATGAGGCCCGGCAGCGGGAAGCTGGCCGTGTTCGAGCTGGAGACCGCGGGCGGGCGCACCTACTGCCTCGCGGCCCATTCCAAGAGCGACGCCCAGCGATGGATGAATGCGCTGAATGCCGCTCGTGGTGAGACGCCCTCACGCTCTCCTGGTACACGTACTACAGGACCTCAAGATCTCTTGGACACTCACCTTCAACTGATAGTCAACTCACCTCTCTCGCAGACACAGGCTCGGGGGAGAGCTCCCCCACCCGGGAGCAACACTCACACGGCCAGGTGAAATGGAAATTGCTCACGGGCGAGCGTGTGTTGGCGCAACACGATGTGGTCATCATCTCGCACCATGCGTTGACCGATGGTCGACAAGGTCAGTTGCAGATGACGCCCTACCGCTTCGTGCTCACCATCGAGGTAACTTACTTCCGTTCTCCTGTCTCCGCTTCTTTGACTGTGCCACTTGAAGACACTAACGAGCGCGGCTGACGCAGCAACAATGCGAGTCAGTGCCGCTGGGGCTGCTGGCCCGCATCGAAAACGCCAAGCACGAGAAGCGAGGTCTCCCCGGGTATCTGCTCATATGCAAGGACTTCCGCACGATCTCCATATTCTTCCTCTCCACCGACGCCTTGGAGGCGATGAACTTGCTCTTCAAGCGCCACCTCTTCCCAACGAGGCTTCGGTGCGTCCCTTTCAGACGACGCGCGTTCCTGTCAGGCTGTGTGGCTCTGTTTGCTCATCGATCGTCATACCAGAGACCTGTATGCCTTTCACAACAAGGAGAAGTATTCCCTCAGGTCGGAGCTGCACGGATGGCCGCTCTATCAGATCGATCAGGAGTTTGAGCGTCAGCATCTGGACACTGGCAAGTGGCGTCTAACGCAGGTCAATGCGCAGGACTATAGGGCCCATCCTTACCTGCCCAACTGCTTCATCGTTCCTGCGTCCATTCCCGATGGTTGGTTGTCTCCTTCCCTTGTATCTCATATCGAGTCGTGGCGATAGCTGACTCTCCTTGCAATGTGCAGAGCTGCTTGTTGGACCGAGCGACGGATCGCACAAAGGGCCGCGATTGATCATTGCCCTCTGTTGGAGCCCTCGCGTCAAACCCTTAGCACCACCTCGCGGCTGCCTTCTCCGTGGCGTCAGTACGCCAGGCACAGACACAGAGAGAACAAAGCGCCCGCCAGAAGGTGATACCAGCGGTACCAAGCAGGCAACCGACGGCGATACCAAGGGTCGTGGCCAGCACGCTGCACTCGAGCACGTACTGCAGCTCTATCCACAAGCTCATGCACTGCACGTCTACAGCTGTATCAAGAGCGCCGAGCCGCCTTCTGGTACCGGACAAACGCTCGTCTCATACTCGACTTGAACACTCACCTTTCTTCTTCTCTTTAACAGCAACAACTGAAACCGTGAATACCGGTACTGCCTGTAACGCCATCAACAGTGCTGTGTTTATCGTCACCTTATCTTTGATTGCTTTGTGCGTGCCACAGCGAATGGTGTGATCACCTTTTGCACGATCAAGCTTCCGCCACCTGGTGCTGTGGAGCAGAGCCTGCTGAAACTGGCACACCTGGTCAGCTCGCTCAATGTCTCTGACATCAGCGCGGCAGCGCTGTCAAGTGACACCGATGCTGCCAGCACAATGAGAGCCGCGTGGGTTAACTCGCTCCACGAAGCGCAGTGGCTCTCAGGCGTGCAAATGCTGCTCCAGACCACGCTCGACATAGTAGAACACATACGCCACGGGAATCCGGTCTTGGTCCAAAGCGCCGATACCGGGGACGCTGCACCTCAAGTGACGAGCCTCGTCCAGGTAGATATCGACAGGGCCCTCAAGCAGCTCAAACCCATCATGAACAAGGGAATCAAGATCGCTCATCGCGCTTATTCGTTCTTGGCGTGACAGTTGTGTATGGACCCATACTTCCGTACGATAGCTGGCTTCTGCGTGCTCATCGAGAAGGAGTGGATGGCTTGCGGTAACACCCCTCTACACACCCACGGTTTCCTCTCAGTGCGCCCAGTGCTGACCACACCCTTCCCTCTCTCCACACTCAGCGCACACATGGGGCCAGCAGCAGAAGGAGAAGCCGCAACCCAAGAAGTTTTCGCACATGTTCGTGCAGTTTATCGACGCTGGTATGTGGCCAGTCACACACTCCTGCTTAGGGTCTTGGTGACGAGTTGCACCTCACTCAATCACACGGTTTGTGTCTTGGACAGTGTGGCAGTTGTGGGACACTGCGCCTGCGGCGTTTGAGTTCGACTGTTCACTACTCCTCTTCCTCCTCGAGTCCGTATATAGCGCGCGTTTTGGCTCCTTCCTGACTGACACTCAGCGAGAGCGCTTGGAGAGTACGTTTCATCTTTCCTCACTTGCTTAAACTCGAAGCAGCTGATGACTGACTCCCTTCTTGGCTTGAGCAGCAGGCAAGCTGCAGCTTACAAGCCAGACGATCTCAGTGTGGTCTTACATTGACGCTCATCCCTGGAAATTCGGACACGCTCTCTATGATCGTCACGACGCTGCCAAGCGGGGGTCCTTGCTCCCACAGCCGAACTGCGTCAAGATCTGGACCGGTACGTCGCCCACCACCGCGACGCTGATAACGGGACGCCTAACCCATCTATCTCTCGTCATAGGCTACTATCTGCGTTGGGCTTGCTTGGCACCTTACGAGCAAGCTCTGGCTGAGCTGCAGAAAGGCTCCGCAGACGCTGGCGAGGCACAGGCCCTCACCACGCTGAGCCTCGCACACCGTGGGCTTGCTTCCATTCCACCTCTCATCTTCGAGTCCTTTGTCGGTCTCACCACTCTCGACCTCTCGCACAACTTCCTCAGCATTCTTCCCGATCTCTCTCCTCTCGCGTCTTCGCTCGAACGGCTCGTGCTCTCCCACAATCTGTTGACTTGTCTGCCGTCGCAGCTGGTCGCCGCGCTGCCTCGCTTCGCGCGACTCACTCACCTCAGCCTCGCACACAATCGGCTGCCGGACCTCTCGGCACTGCCCTATCGCAAGCTGCCCTACCTGGTCCACCTCGACGTGTCCTACAATTCCCTGCAGGCTCTGCCCTCCCGTTTGGCCAAGCTAACGCAGCTACAGCACCTCAACTTGGCGGGCAACAGCATAGGGCCTGCGTTGTCGTCAAAGCTCATCAGCGAACTCACGCTTCTCGAGGAGCTCGACCTTCACGGCTGCGCTCTGGTCGGCCTGCCGCCAAATATCGACAAGCTCAGCAAGCTGCGCGTCCTCGACCTCTCCAATAATCCCATAGAGAGCCTGCCCAGTGGCTTGTGGTCCCTCACCTCTCTTCGTGAGCTCTACGCTCGGTACGTTTCTGGAATGCTGAGTTGACTGCACTACGTGTGATGCTCACACTCCCTGACCAATGCAGAGACATCTCAAGGTCGCAGGACAAGCGCCCTTCGGACCTAGTCAACACCCTCGTGGCCCAAGTCGGTAGACTGACGCAGCTCAAGAGCCTGGACCTCGCCAACAACGACCTCACCGACTTCCCTGCCACGAGCTTGGTTGCGCTGGCACAGATCGAACGCTTGCAGCTCGGCGGAAACGGTCTCACGTCCCTGGCTGGCGAAATCGGCCGTTTGTCGAGCCTGCGCGAACTCGACTTGAGCCGGAATCAACTCACGTCGCTTCCTCCGGAAATGGCCGGACTGGTGCAGCTCGCAGTGCTCAACGTTGAGGGCAACAGACTCATAGCGCTGCCGGCTCAACTGGGCACGCTGCCGCATCTCGGAAAGCTGAGCGTGGGCTCTCAAAACGGCTGCATTCAGTACGCGCCATCGGACATGCTTGCTTGTGAACCATTGGCCAGCATTGACGCCAGGCAACTTGGTTGTGACTTGTGTGTCCGCAGGAGTCCACCGGAGGAGATCGCTTGCATGGGCTCGCAAAGCATCATGGCCTATCTCAGTCAGTTGCTTCACGGACAGAAACCGTGTCATCGCATGAAGATGATGTTCGTGGGCCAGGAGAACGTGGGGTGCGTCTCGCATCCTCGAGTGAGTTACCCTGATATACTCGCGCTAACTGCTTTGCTTTCCTTTAGGAAAACATCACTCCTACGAGCGCTCAAGAAGCGAGAGAAGCGAGTGAGCAGGCCTCGGCTGGGCCGCTCCATTGCCGACGACATGGGTAAGCTGCTAAAATCCTTTCGCCACACACCGTCCCAGTCATCACATGTGCTGACGCGGCCCTGTTCACAGCTGTCGCACCGCTGTCGACCGATGGCATTGATATCAACAAGTGGACAATGTCCATGCCGTGCTGGGGCCCCAACGGTCCTTCCATCGAACTCTCTGCCTGGGACTTTGCTGGTACCCTGTCTCTCTGTACGTTCAATACCTGTTAGACCACCGCCTGACTAATAGCTGCACGGCACGACCCAGGCCAAGAGATCTACTACGCTACGCATCGCTTCTTCCTCTCGGAGCGATCGATGTATCTGGCTGTGTTCAATCTCGTTGCGCCCAACCAGTCGCACATCGAGTACTGGTACGCGCAACATCTGGAACATCCTTTTTCCGTACGTCATTGAGCTCATTGTGTTACGATACCGACCACTTCCCCTACTAGGCTTCACTCAGTGCGCACTGCCGCTGGTAGCTCGCCCGTGGTAATCATTGGTACCCACGTGGAGAGCAGCACTTGCACTGATGACTATCTTTCTGAAATGCGCGCGCGGTACGCGGAGCAACAGCAACAGCTCCTCTCCCTCTCCTGGCTTGCATCCCACTCTACTCTGACCGTTTGGTATGGGCGTGCACGCAGTCTGAACAAGCGATTTTGTCAACGATTTCCGAATGTGGTGAGCATCCACTTTGTGAGCTGCTCCACGGGGCAGGGAATCGACCTGCTGTTGGCCGACCTCAAGGAGATAGTCGCCAAGCAGGAGCACATCGGTCAGGCCTTGCCAGCCAACTATTTGGAGCTGGAGAAGATCCTTGTGAATCTGCCCAAGGAGCGTATGCCACCGATTCTGCCGTGGAGCGAATACCAGTCGCTGGCACGGCTGTGTCTTGTCGAGGAAGAGCACGATCTGCGCGCCGCAACGTCACTCCTTCACAACCTCGGCTCGATCGTTCACTTCCCCAACGACGAAAAGGTACCAGCTGCTCTTCGCTTGGGTTGACTCCAATTCGTCAAACTCCTCTAATTCACCATCTACGTGGCCACTCCAGTTGAAAGATGTAGTTATACTCGACCCTCAGTGGCTGATGAAGGTGATGTCTACCATCTTCTCCACCAAGCACAGCTACTGCAAGTACGTTACCACAGTTGACCGCTTTTTGAACACAACCTGAAGCCCTTGGTTCTTGTGCTGATGAACTTTGTGCAAGGAACGGTGTGGTTTCACATTCAGCACTGGCGCACATCTGGAAGGCGCCCATGTTCCCGATGGAGGTCCATGGGTTCCTTCTCTCGCTGCTCGAACGCTTTGAGCTCTCGTTCCCGGTCGGAACGCACGCCGATAAGCTGGGTGATCAGGCGCTCACCTGGCTCCGTCCGTCGGTGGGCCCATCGTCGCCCCAGCCCGTCAAGGAACTTTACCTTATTCCCTCTCTTCTTCCTGAGTCACGACCGCCACTTGTCTCTTATGTTTGGCCGCTCCGACAAAGTACACCTCGCCTCCTTTCTATGCTTCCTTGCTCTCCTTTGGGTGCATTCAGCGCTTACGCGAGTGCTCTCTTCCATCAATCCAATGCTGATGTATGCAGTCCACGGCGAAACCATCTTTGGCCGCTGCTATCGGTTCGAGTTCATTCCTAAGGTATGCGCACCGTGCCAGTGCCTCGAACGAATCGCAATCGCGGTTGGCCCAAGTGTCAACACTAGGAAGAGTTGTAAGCTCATGCGGAATGTATGCGTCATGCAGGGATTTATGGGCCGATTGATCATTCGCCTCCTGGCGTTCCCGCTGACGGTGCAGGTCTGCTGGCTCACCGGAGTATTAGCCAGCATCGGGAGGTACGTACCGTTCGTCTCGCTGTTGTTGGCCTGGTGACCGTACATGATACTAAAGGGATGAGGGGGACAACAAACAGAGAGAAGATCCTCGTGGAGATCTCTCCCGATGACTTGATGCTTAACATCACCGTGAGGACGGAGCTCAGGGGCGAGCAGATGTCCAATCTGTCTTGGCTCGTGTTTGCTGCTGTGGATTCTCTGGTGAAGGAGTGGTACAACCTCAACGTACGTCGTTCCGGCACTCTCACACCCACTGCTGAGTCTCGGTGTCTGTGCTCGAGTGTACAGCTCTGACCGTTCTTTTATCGATCCTCTGCGCAGGCGAAAGTGTTGGTGCCCTGCTCGCATTGCATGTCGGTCGACTTGAAGAGCGCGCCTTTCATGTTTGCCATGGAGAAGTGCCAACAGGCGGCGACGACGCCCAACGAATCAATCCTCTTATGTCCGAATGGTACAGAGTAACTTGTCCTGTCTGCCGCAAGCGTTTACTCATCACTGTCGGCACACACCGCACTCCGTACAGACCCGAACGAGGGAGACCCGAAGCCGGTGAGGTTGGATCACATCGCGCCAGACCTGGCGATGGTGCATCTGGACCAACATCGAATCGAATGGTCTGATCTCATCAAGTCCGAGGACGGCAAGCCCATGGCCGAAGGCACTTCTATCGCCGCCCGCAACGAAATGAACCATTCTTCAGCTGACAGTTGTTGTTGTTGTTGTTCACCGCCCACACTCACACCCACACCCAGGTGGCTATGCTTCAGTATACAGGGGCACCTATTTCGGCGCAGCTGTGGCAATCAAGGAGCTCAAGGGCACTGTGGTGGACGAGTTCGACCTAGCCTCCGGGATCAACGTTGACGACGAGGCCCGGCGACTCACTTACGAGGAGTTCCGACACGAGGTCTGGATCATGAGCGGGTTGGCGCACCCGAACCTCGTGCGACTGCGAGGCTTCTGTCTACAGCCGCCCTGCATCGTCACGGAGCTGGTCGCAGGCGGCTCGTTGTTTGATTTCCTCTCCAATCCCGACCGCAGCTCGGCCCTTGATTGGCCGCTTCGGCTTAAGATCGCTAAAGACATCGGTACGCTTCTCCTCTCATCACGCATCCCGCGTTGTGGGTGTACACAAGGTGCTGATCACACATTCTTGTCCTTTTCAGCCAAGGGATGTGCGTTCTTGCACAACACGTCGCCGCCGGTGATGCACCGCGATCTGAAGAGTCCCAACATCCTGCTTGCGAACCTATCGCCCGACGCATCAGTGGTGGCCAAGCTGTGCGACTTTGGGCTGTCGCTCTCATCCGACTCAGCCGCCTCACGTAAAGTGGACTGTCCCGGTATGTCTCCAATTGCAACCACGACATTTGCCACCTCTTGCGCGTTGGTGTGTGCTGACTGGTCTCTCTTTCTCTCTTGGCTCGGTTCGTTGGTGCAGTGTGGCTTGCCCCCGAGATTCTGGAGGGCAAGCCCTACTCAGAGAAGGCCGATCTATACAGCATCGGTGTCATTTTGTGGGAGCTCCTCACCAAACAGAACTTCTTTGGCGAAGTCAGATTCTTCTCCGTCCTCGAAGACCTGGTTCGTGTCGTCGTCTTTCCCTCTGTCGCACGCGTGTGCTGATTGAGGCTCCTCCACAGGTGAAAGCGGGGCAGCGACCGCCCATCCCTGACTCGTGTATCCCAGCATACCGCCAGCTCATCGAAGACTGCTGGGCGCAACATCCCGGTAATGCCTGCCTGCTCGATTGCTTGGCTCACACAGCCTTCGTTTCCACATCTTCACTCAGCTGACTGACAGCCTTGCGCTCGCCTGCTTCCACGCAATCCAGACCAGCGTCCGTCGTGCAGGGAGGTGGTGGCGCGCCTCGACGGTATCATCAGAGAAGTGTGTCCCGAGGTGGCCGGCTATGACGCCACCGTTGAGGCCGACTATCAAGTCCAACTCGAGAACGAGCCACGACAGCAACGGAAAGAACGACCCCACGAAAAGCTTCGCACGAAGAAGGACGTGTACGTGATCGATCACCGACCCCTTGATGGACGACCACCTCCGCACCTTACCAAGCTTCGCGTCTTCCCGTCCATTAGGCAACTCGCTATACAGATGGCTGGCGTCCACTCTATGATGGGTGCCGAGCTGGGCAGACAGCTGTTGACTCAGGTACGTTGACATGTCCTCCTCGGCATCCAGCAAGCCGCTCACCGTGACGTTGTGTTCCTCGTGACTGTCTGCAGTCGATCAAGGAGCTGGCCGCCTCTCGGTGTTCAAAATCGGACCTCATCGGCTGTATGGAGGAGTTCGTCAAGCAGCGACGGGAGAGCCTCGCACCGCAGGCTGCCGCCACCTTCGACGCCAAGGATGCCACGACGAGCAACGGCGGCACGGAGGAGGCCGAGGCAGAGGCGGAGATCAGCGCCGCCGCTGGCTCGCCTGCCTACGCGATCCGAGGGTCGTCGAAGAAGCCAAAGCGAGAGCGCAGCTCGCGGAGCGGAACGCCAAGCCCTTCACCAGGCTCCTCACCCAGAAGAGCGGTACGTCGCCTCTCCTTCCTCTTTATCCTGAGGCTAGATGTTGATGAATGGAGGCGGGGAACGCTTACGACACCACAGAGCGTGTTGGAGGGACGAAAGGGCAAGAAGACACCGACTGCGGCCTCTCCGATAAGTTCGCGGCACTCCTTCGTCGGCTCGGCGTCGCCGCCGCGCGGCCCGTCTGCGGGCTCCGCTCCGTCGATGATGACGAAGGCCTCCTCCGGGAGCGGCTCCACATGGACGACGGCCATCACGCCACGCCGTGGGAGCGAGAACCCACCCTCACCACAACTGGAAACGCACACACCCTAATACTGGTCGGATTTGAGTTGTGATGCTCTTGTTGGTCTCTCCTCTTCTTTTTCCGGGTTCACATCCTCACGTCGATCACGCACACGGTGTTGTTGGAGAAGCAGGCGGCCACCTTGTCTCCGTCCTTGTTCCAGCACACCTCGAAAATTCCACCGTTGCCTCTGTACGTTCGCACCAGGCTGCCGTCCCTGACAGACCAAATGTGCAGGCAGCGATCGAAAGAACCAGAGGCGAGATACTCTCCTGAGGGACTGAACGACACGGAATACACAGGATCCCTGCACAACACACACACACACATCGAGACAAAGGCGGTGTGAGAGTGGAGTGGTCGCATGCCTGACTTCATCAAAGGCGAGAAGAATGACGAACCTATGTTTGGTGAGCGTGTACAAGCACACCCCGCGATCAGCGTCCCACAGTTTGATCATGGCGTCGAAGGAGGCACTGTGTATCACAGAAGCGCCCAAAGAAAGTGTGAGTAAATGCATGAGAAGCAAGAGTACGACCAGATGTTTCCGATTACCTGGCAAGCACGAGAGCCCGATTGGGGTTGGGCGAGCCGACACCAGTGGGAGACCACTTGATGGTGTAGATCTCCTTCTGGTGCTCCTCAAAATCGTGCACGCACCGCTCCTGCTTCAGCGACCAGATCTAATACACAAGACCGATAACGCAATTGGTAAGCAATGAAAGCGAGCACTTTAATGGGCTTTGTGTGAGCACCTTTGCCGTAAAATCGTCAGAGCAGGAAGCCAGCAGCGTCCCGCTAGGGTCCCACTTGATAGCGTTCACTTCGTCCTGCGTTTCGCGTTAGTAAGGATCGTCGCGGGCACATGAGGGTGAGAAGGACTCACTTGGTGACCAGCGAAAGCTCGGATTGGCCGTGTCTTGCCCAGTTCGCACACGTAGATCATCTTGTCAGTAGAACATGTGGCGAAACAAGTGTCGCTCTTCCAGTCCACGTCGAGTGTGGGGGCTATCAATGCACGCCAGTACCGCGCGTAAGAGAGAGGAACGACTTCCAGCCAGCCGCCTTGGGGAAGGGTCGTACCAGAGTGGAACTCAAATTGTTGCTTGACCTCTCCTGTCTTGGCGTCCCAGATGATGGCAGTCTTATCGACGCTTCCGCTCAGGAGATAGTTGCCCGACTTGTTCCACTTGAGAGAAAAGATTGGGCCCTTGTGTCTGTTGAGTGTGTTCTTCAGCACACCTGCGTTGTGGAGCGCACGAGGTCAACAGGAGCACAACGCACAACAGCAACACGAGAGGGACAGTTTTCACATACCAGTTTCGCTCCAGATGCGAGCAAGGCCGTCATAAGAACCCGTCGCCAACATGGCACCCTCGCTCTGATGGATGTAGAGAGTCAGATCAGCAAAATTTGACCTAGCCAAGTAGCATTGCTGTGGAGAGCAGTAGCGTACCCCGCGAACGTTCCAGTCAAGGGTAGTGACGTCTTTGCTTGATTCCTGGTCTTTGTTGAAGTGCCGTAGCACGATTGGTGGCTCAACCACCATGCTCCTCCCGCAAGGGCCTGGTGGGATTCGCCATATGCGCGCCGTGCTGTCGCCAGACCTAACGAGTTGCAGTCCCTAACGTCACTCAACAGCTCTACTTTATCTTGCCTGCACGTCCATGAGAAGTACCCTGAAGCAAGTAGTGGGCCAGTGGGGCTCCACGAACAGATGAAAACCTCTGATGTGTGGCCTTCGAGCTTGGTGACCTGATCATCGGGGATCTCCCTGGCTTCCGCCTCCTCCTGTTCCATCGGTGCTGGTCCACCGCTGGATCTGATGCGCACCACCACGGAATAGAAACAGAGCAGGTCGCAGACACTCATCAGCAACCTCGGGAACTAAAACGTCGATGCAAAGGATGGCTTCTGGACGTACTCCAGGCTGGCGTCCCTCATCTCGTAGAGGGGCTCCTCTTTCTCTTTGTCTGTCTCCTTCACAGTTCCTCTTATATTACAGACGTGATGGCCGGTGAGTGTGAATGGCGCATCGCATTGCACCTCTGTCCCCTCCTACACACGCACGCAAGTGCGCAGGGCATAGTCCTATTAGCTTTCTGAAGCGCCCTAATACGCCGATAGTCACACAGGTGCATGCATGTCAAAGGCGGGTGGGGACGCGCACCTCGTTGATGTGGGTCTCGAGCTGCTTGTACTGGAGACCTCGCTGAAGGAACGAGATGAGCGCGCCGGTCGGGACGTCTGTAGTGGCGAGGTTGCTGCGAGACACCTGGCTCTCGCTCGCAAACGTGAAAGCCGAATGGGAGAAACCTGTGAAGTAGATTAAATTAAATTTATGTGGGGGGGGGCGATCAGCCATTCAAACAAAGATATCACTCGATTGTACAGGAGGAATGCGTTCTCGTTCGTACCCGATTCGATCAAGTAGCGATAGACGAGCAGATTGACTTCTTCGCTTGTGATCGCCATGTTATCTTTATCTTTTGACTAATACGGCTTTAAATTGCTTTTTTTCACCAGTTCAGAGTGCCAAACGTTGGCCGTTAATGCGAACGTTGGACGAATTGAAGCGCCCTCTCTTGGCTGATCTCGCCCCTGGATCTTCTCTCTACGTGGTCGAGAAAAGATTCGCCGTTGCGCGATTTGCTGCCGACAGGAGAGTGGAAACGAAAAGAAAAGGCAAGCGAAAATGCAAAATCCCTGTAAATGAGTCATTGGGCTGATGGCCTTGGTGGACTCCAAGGTCGTGTTCACGCCGAGCCCTGCCTCTCGCGAATAGACAAGACCTGATCAGCAAAGGAGTAGAGACATGCCTCGTTACGCCAAGCGGAGGAGGAGGACACAACCCGGTTCGGCGACCACACCGACCATCACGACCACCGTTCGCCACGTTGTGGGAGAAGAGCAGATGCCGAGCGTGTCTGATAACGTCGGAGGCGACATCAGTCGAGGTAGCGAGGAGGACTACGACCCTCTGCTGTTCATCGTGGACCCTCTGTTGCCTTGGAATCTGGTTGGGTTGGCGAAACGAAATATTTCAAGTTCTATCACCTCGCGCCATGTACGACATTATTGGAATGTCTCATGTTTTCGATTCTTGAACGCGAAGACGAAACTAACATGTCCTTGTTTGTAGGGGGGAGCAGAAGGAACCACCCCCGACGAGATGGAAGC
>CDFA01018997.1:0-17365 GCA_000826305.1 Acanthamoeba healyi
GACCTTGCCGCTGGTCATGTGCCGGCCAGCGAGTGTGTGCAGGAGAACTGACTTGCCGGCGCCCGATGGGCCCATGATGGCCGTTACGCGACCTGCCAACAGCTTGCCGCTCACGCCGTTGAGCGCCCACTTGTCGTCCGGCTGGCCGTGGAGTTGGACGCCCAAGTTGATCAGCTCGATGTCGATCCGGTGGACCACACCGCGACTCGGCCGCAGCAGCAGGCTCTGCTCTTCGACCTCCCTCAGCTGGCTTTCGTTGTCGTCGTCGTCGCTCAGCTTTGAGAGCTCCAGCGGTGCGGAGCTCTGCTGGCGTCGTGCGGTGGTGATCTGCTCCCAGCTGCGGTTGGATCTCCGACGCCCGAGCAGCACGAAGAAGAACAGCACGCCCAGCACGCCCACCACCTTGGCCACTCCGCCCAGGTCCATCTCGGGAGCCGACGCTCCGGGTGGGCACATCGCCAGGATCGGACATCGCTGCGGCTTCCTGCAGTAGAACAACGTCATCATCACAAAGATCTCAGGTTAGCATTAGAGTCTACACGCAAGGGACGGCCGCAGAACGTACCTGGAGCCGGAGGGACAGTAGAAGCTGGCCGGACACAGCTCGCGCTCCGTCGTGTTGTGGCAGAAGTAGCCCGCCGGGCATGCAAAGTTGGTCTCGGCACCGCCACACCCAATGTAGGGCTTGGCCACAGTGCCGTACGGGGCGCAGAACGTGTCGTTGAGCACCGGCTGCACCTGCGGGCAGTAGGCGCCCGCCGAGCACGGGATCATGCACACGACGCCCGCCGGACAGTAGTGGCCCGGGCAGCACTGCACGGCCTGGTAGAATGCGTTGAGGAACGTCCGATGCTGGCTTATCTCGGTCGGCTCGGGCGAGAAGAAGCCGGCGAGACAGCCGATGTCGTAGTTGGAGGGCGAGCAGCGCGAGAGGTCGTAGTAGCTCGTGCTGGTGCCCTCGGCGAGCGCCTGCACGACTTCGTCCGAGCACAGCATGCTCTCGTAGATCTCACTGCGCTTGCCGCTGAGCAGTCGCGAGCAGACCAAGTTGGTTGAGTTACCACTGCTGTTGCTGGCGCGCATGAGCAGCAGCAAGTCCTCGAGCATCGAGCCGTCTGGCTTGCCTTTCGGAGTCGACGGAGCGGTAGTCGGAGCAGTAGTGGTGCGGTTGTTGTAGGCCGAGGGAGGAGGGGGGCCGGCGCCGACTGCGCCGCTCGGAACGGAGCTCACCTCGTCGGATGACGCGTTGAGCAACCAGGGCGGCACACGAAGGCGCGCAGGCAGCCGGCCCAGCAACGCCGCCAACTGTCCCGACGATAGCGGCGGGCCCGCCGGTGTGCTCGACTCGTTTGAGGGCATCTGAGGGCCGATGGGGCCCTGATCCTGCGCCGCACAGGACATCGCGCATACCATCGCCACCAGGACCGCCAACAGAAGCATCACCGTCGGACGGGAGGCCATGTTGTTCTGTTGTTCGTGTGTTGTCCTCTCTGTGTCACTGCGCGCGTGTGGTGTGTGTTGTTTGTCGGGCTTGCCTCTGTCTGACAATCTCGACCTTTTGCTTCTGGTGGATCTGAACTCGAAGCGCCCCGCACCCAACCACAGAAGTAAAGCGGGGTGTGAGGAGTACCGTGGCCCGGACAGAAGCGTGCCCGCAGGCGTCACTCGGCCACATACTCGGCCCTTTGCGGAGTTAACGGCCAATTACGGGTAAATTTATTATTTATTTATTTAGTTGGAGTGTGTTGGCGCTGAGGGGGAAGGTCCACGTCCCGGGAGGTACACGGGGTGGTGGTGGATTCATCGCTCCTCGCTCGCTCGAGCTCTCCTTACTGACCTTGGGCGAGCCGCTTGAGGAGCTCGACGAGGAAGTGCTGCTCGAGAGGCGGCAGCATGTTGGCCACCATCCCAAAGGCCTCCCGGTTCTGCATGGCAAAGTTCTTGAGGAATCCCTCGAGGAACGTCTGTGTAATGTTGTCGTCGATCCGAGTCAGCATTTACATCATCAATGCCGGCACAAAGCGCGCGTGAGGGGAGGAGATGAGGCTTAGATTTGGTTTTACCTTGAGGTCGAGCTGGTAGAGGGGATCGTTGACACAGTCGGGATCTTCCTCCTCCTCTTCGTCGAGATGGTCGTCGAGGAGCTGATCCATCAACCAGCCGCCGCCGCCGGACGGGTCGCCCATCTCGGCCTGGATGAGATCCACCAGACCACGTCAGGCTCACTCTCTCTCTCTCTCTCATGCTCGGCCATGACTAGCTGAGGGCGGAGGGAAGGGGGAGAGGGGAGGAAGTACCATCAGCGCCTTCATGTCGTCCTCCTGGTACTGATCTTCTGAGTCGTCGGAGTCATCCTCTTCGCCTTCTCCGCCTTCCTTTTGCTCGGCCATCACCATGAGCTCCTGCACCGCGGCTCTCAGGGCCTTCACCGCGAGCGGGATCATCTCTCGCTGCACTGTTTGTTTAAGCCAGCGCCGGTCAGGAGCGAACAGCACGCAGCAACTACGCACGTGTGCGCATGTGCGTGATGGGCGGTTGGACTATGCACGCACCAGGCTGGCCGGTCTGCTTGGCCTTGGATCGAGAGGTTCGGGCCTGATCCCGCTGTACGACAATGTCTCCCTCCACGGGCATGCTCAGCAGCTGGTGTGTAGGGCCAACCAATCATGTTGCAGTGTCGTTGGTCAGAGCACATTGCAGCGCGTAACGAGCAGTCCCGTACAGGCGCACTCGAATGGGAATGGTCAGCAGACGTACCTGCTGATCCTGCAGACAGAAGAGGTTGAGGAGGCCCAATATGCTGACCTTGATGTTGAGCGTGCCATGGAAGTCGTCTTGTTGCTGTTGGTGTAGGGAGAGAGAGAGAAGGGTCAGCATACGCGTTTGACAGCGCATGTGCTGGAGAGGGTTGAAAACCTTGGCCCAGGTCTGGAACACGAAGGTCAACGCTGTGGTGTTCTCCGAAACCTGACGTTGATGAGGCATGGTGAGTCCTGGTCGTGTGGTGCAGCCTACGCAGGGATTGTGCACGTGTGTGTGCGCGCGCGAGTGCGTGTGGTCGTGTGTGATACCTGAAGCGAGCTAAGGAACTCGCGGATCTCCTTGGTCTGGGCGGGCGAGCCGATACCAGGCACGATGCCGCCAATCATCAAGCGAGCAAAGATCAACACAAGCGACTGTGTTCACCCCCACCCAAATGTAATCGTCAGTCGGACTGTTAGGGCTCTCGTGTGTTGGGCGGTGCGAGGGATAGAATCGAGGTGACTAGGTACCTGGCTGAGTGATGGCATGCACTGAGTCTGCAGCCGGGCAAGCACGGCCTTGAGCATGTCCGTCAGCGTGCTGCCACCGAGCTGGCCTCCCAGCTGTTGTATGTGTCGTCGTACCATGCAGATGAGTAAATTGCAACGAACACGAATCGAAGCGAGACTAAGATGTACGCACCTTGCCGATGATCTTGGTCACCAGAGGACCAACGTAGAGCGCAGCCATATCTGACGTCGAGGGCTGCAGCAACCGCCCAACGAACTGGAGAATGTATCCGATACCGTTGGACCGGCCATCGTTCCTATTTCGAATGGCCATGAGGGTGAGTCTCGGACGGCACGGACAGCACGCGCGCTTGAGAGCGGAGGTCGTCTTACCACTGCAGAAGCTGATTCGGTGCGCGAGCCACGTAGGCCGACAAACACGAGCTGCCTTCGTTGAGCAGGCTGTTGTCGGCTGTGGTCATGAGCTGCTGTACAAGCGCTGGGAATGCCCTGGAGGAGTAGGAGGAGGGTGGAGGGAGAAATGTGAGGTGAATGGCGGGTGCAAGAAAAGAACACTGGCCCACTCACTGGCGTACTTGGTCAATAGCAAGTCGGTGGGCTGAATGTCGTTGGTGGCGTGAACCAGCATGGCGAGCAGCTGAACTGACGCCTGCAAGAGCGCACAACAACTGCTGATCAGTACAACAGCTTGTTCAAAGATAGATACGGTACACGGAGGAACGCACTTCTCTGGCTCCGAAGATCACTTCGTCCTTGCCCTCAGGTGCTGGGCTCAGGAGCTGGATCAGGTAGGGGAGAAGAGTGGCCTTGAGCATGTCGACACAGCCGGGAGTCTTGGTCAGCACGCGCAGGCTATCTATGACGTCCTGCAGAGAGTATAGGGCGAAGGAGGAGAAGAGTGAGTCAATGCCGTGTCAAGGATAGAGAAGAAGCACGTACAGCCGTGATGAGGGGATCATTGATGTTCTGACCCCACACTCGGATCAACTGCTGCGTCAAAGCCTCTGCGTAAGGTCGGACCGCCTGTTATAACCAGAGAAAGCAAGAGTGAGCGTAGATGGTCGCCATTACGTTTCGGGTGACGCGTGCATGTACCTCGCCGCCGGTGGTGAGCACTATGAGCAGAGTGTCCAGCGTCAGGTGCAGCGTTTCTTCCGAAGTCTGACCGATGAGCGCAGCGAGGCCTTGGACGGTAGGAGGAATCATCTGCGCGATTATTGCCTTGTCCTCGAGCTGTGTTGCGTTGCGTTGCGTTGCGTTTGGGCCAAGTCAGTGCATGAGATGCTGGACCTCCCTCTCTAGAATGGAGGCTAACCTTGGGGCAGTAGCTGGCAAGGGCACGACAGGCACAGATCTTGACGGGAAGCGGATCCTGCTGAGATTGGAGCGAGGCGACAGCTGCTTGGATGAAGGGCAAAGACTTGTCTGCCCCCACAGCGTGACTGAACTGCGACGCACACCACAGAGCGCGACCCCGCAAGAAGGGCGAAGCTGTGTCGACGTGATGGGTCTGTTAGGGAGTGTCCTGGGAGCAATGGGCGATGACGGCGGTACCAGTGGTCTGTAGGTCGGGCTGCAGGATGGCCGCCATGAATTGGTGGTGATCAAAGCCCTGCGGCGAGCTGATCAGCACGTCTGCCGTGGAGCCCACAGCCAGGACCGAAGCTTCCCTCAGCTTCCACCAAGAAGGACTGCCGCTCTGCTGCTGCTTGAGGGACTCCTGCAGCCGCTTGCCGACGCCCAGAGCAATAGCTTGGGTGGCCGCCTGTGGTCACAGTACACCAACGTTGTCAACACGAGACCATGAAGGCAGGCCTATCCCAGCTGCTCTCGGGGAAGGAAAGAGAGACCGAGCGATAGTACCTTGCCAAAGTTCTTGGCGATTTCGTTCAGCAGATGAGTGCAGGACGCGCGTGCGTTGAAGCGAATCTCGTCGTCCTCATCGGCCACGTACTCGTTGGGATCTTCCGTCCATGATTCCAGCTGTTCATGGACGAGCATCGCGTTAGCAACAAGGTCGGGGCAAAGCGTTCAGGAAGCAAGCTGCTGCAGCGGCCTGAGCAGAGTGGCAGCAGGGCGAGACCTGGTTCTTAGTGATTTGCATGTAGGCGATGAGCAGGTGGCACAGACTGGGGAGGGAGCTGGCGAAGATCTGAGCAAACGCTTTCTGTAATAGACACGCCCCACATGTTAACATGCGCGCGGAACCACACAAGCGACTGCAAAGCGATCCGCGAGTGAGTGATACCTTGGAGAGAAGGCACTGCACAAAGTCGAGCAGCAGCATAACCAGCATCTCTAGACCGCGCATTTCGCCCTCCTCGTCCTGAGCTGCTTCGATTCCGTCGCCCTCAACAACAAACTCTTCGTAACTAGTGTCACGATGCGGCACAGCAACAGTTAAGGCGATTCCACTCCCGCGCGAGCCGAGAATAAGGTGCAGGAAGCGAAGGGCAGTACGAACACCGCGAGCGCCGCAACCAGCGCGTTCCACACCTGAGGCACGATTCCGTTGAGGAAGGGCCCCACTTGTTTCGGGAACCTCATCACCAAGACGGTGAGAATCTGCAAAGCACATAATTGCACGCGACAGGACGATCAGACACCATGTCGACCGCATGCTACAAACGAAGGATCAAAACGGTGCTGCTGCTGCTGTACCTGCAACACGACGATCTTGAGCCCGTAGTCGGCATCAGCGGACTTAAGAGGGGCAGCCAGGATAGCGGCAAAGTGCGCCGCCCATTGAGGCAGCAGGGGTCGGAACGCCTCGGTGCTCTCGGTGTGCACACCTTTGACATGTCGACGGGAATGCGCATCAAGCGTCAGCAGGCAATCCACGCAAGCGAGATGGCTCAGTCCACGTACTCTCTACAACGGAGAGCCACTCGAGGCAGGAGAAGAAGATGGAGCCAGCTCGAGCTCGAATGCGATCAGGATAGCCCTCCTGTGCCAACGCAAGAGGCAGAGAAGTCAGCAAACCAGGAGGTTGGATGATCCGAACTCGAGTCGGTCGCAACTTACCGAGGAGAAGACGCGCAGCAGGTGAGGGAAGAGGAGAGGAATGAGCTGCGGCAGGTGCTGGTCGCTCAGATTGTCTCCCGAAGCGAACATCTCCAGGCACTTGATGGCGCCGTCCATGAGTAATGCATTGTTCGTGTCGAGGCATTTGACTGTCCGTACGCACTAATTCAGCGCACTGACACACGACACATACGACTCAAGACGGGGTGCGTTACCAAGCTCTTCGATGAGGCCAGGCCATTCTCCAGGCCAGTCCCAGTGCGCGATCGAAGCGATCGCCATCGCCTGCGCAAGCATGGGACAAGACGGGGCAAACGCGTGTTAACCGTAGCAGTGTCCCATTGATCGATCTCACGTCAACGTGCGTGCGTGCGTGCGTGCGTGCGTGAAGTGTTGTGTGAACGCATGCACGAAATGTTGCATCGTACCGACGCCGTGCGGATCTTGCGCTCGGGATCAGCGAGACCCTGCGGCAGAACGGCACGGATAGCTGCCTGCAAGCAAGACAAACGCGTTGGTCAGTGAGAGCGCTCAGGAGAGAGGACTAGTCCGGTACGCAAAGAGAGACCTTGTCCTGTGGTGTGGTCTGAGGCTCCACAAACTTGCTGTCGGCTGAGTCCCAGTGCGCGTTGATGTAGCCCTTCAGCACGACGCCCGCCAGCTGTGATGCACGCTTGTGAGCACTTCACACATACAGAGGTTTCGGCGGCTGTGTGGCGCACCTGACGGATGGGCAACGGGCAGCCGGTGTTCAGCGACAAACGAGCAAGCGTCACGCCGAACCCTGCGCATCCCGGCGGGAAGGGACCAAGAGATGAGACCCCAGCACCAGCGGCAGAGATTTAATTGCATTTTTCTTTTTTAAATAAATAATCGAATTAAATTAAGTTAAATTTAAGATGTCAAGCGGTTCGCACCGGGTTGAGAGGAGAGCTGGTTGAGCTGCTGCTCGGCCGCCTGACGGGTGGCCTCCTCCGGCAGCAGAAGGGCCGAAAGACACTTGAATAGGAACTCTTCCGCCATTTTCAAGAGATAAATTAAATCTTCTCCTCAATTATTATAACCACCCCAGACGCTGCGTCCTTGACGGTCCTCTCGCCGTTCGCTCTGAGATCTGAGATTCGCGACTTGTGATGGATCCGATCGGATGGCGCCGCACAAATCAACAACGGAGATGGAAAAAAGCGCGAAAGGCATTTCCTTCGCATTTTCCTCGTCCCAAAAGGAGAGAGAAAATAAGAGTATTTCCGCTTTATTTCTCTTTATTTCTCTGCTTGTGTCGACAAAGCTCAGTTGGTCTTGACCTTGCGCGAGCCCTTACGGAGGACGATCCAGAGGAGGGCGAGGACGACGTTGAAGACGAGCGAGGCCGGGAGGATCCACCACGACGAGCTGTCGTCCGACGCCAGGAGGATGTCCGCAACCGATGCGTCCTTGCCGATGTCGACTGCGCACTGCGTCACATCGAGATACTCCTCCGACTGCATCACGAGCTCCTTGAACCTGTTGACCTGCTCCACCATGCGTTGGAGGGAGCTCGTGGCAGACTCGAACTTGAGGGTGGCAAACGCCTTGGCATGCTGCACGTCATGTCATCCATTAGAGAGGCTCGCTCGCTTCGATGTGGGGAGAGTTTGATGGCGATGACGATGACGACGATGCAGGCGACACGTACGGTGTCCAAGATTCGCCTGATGGCCTTGTAGCTGTAGGTGAGCTCAGTGAAAGGCAGCACTTGCGAAGCCGCGAAGTTGGCCTTGGCTGTTGAGCACGCGCGCGTTAGCTGCCTGAGAGGAGCGCAGGGGGGAGGCTTTGGGGAGGTACTGGTGCGTAGGTTGCTCAGCGTCTTGATGCCCTCGTTGATGCTCGTCACGGCGTCTTCGATGGCGTTGATGAAGAAGTTGCGGTAGGCGACATCCTGTCCGCCCACTCTCGCGTTAGTTCCACAGCCGCTCATCGTCATGAACGAACGAGCGAGCAGCGCAGGTACCCGCTGAAGCAGAGAGAACCGATGGTGCCGCGAAGTGTGCGCCAGCGGACTGTCGCCGACGGACCACAGCCAATCCTGCCACAATCGAGGTGGGTGAGCCGTCTCATCCCTCCTCGCCCTTGGGACGCGTCATCCAGTACCTGAGCAGCGCATTGATTGGGTTCGTCGTAGGTGATGTGCATCGGCACGAGGCCGCCGTAGTGCAAAGCGGTGGCGGCCAACAGCGGCTTCAGCGGATCCCTGGTAAGGAGAAGCAAGCACCAGTGTCACACACCACGGCTAACGCGCTATCAAATGGAGACAGGCTGGCGCGGTACCTCAGGTCCCAGCGGATGGGCTTGTCGTTGCAGGCGAGCTTGCTGGTCCAGTTGTAGTGCTGCGATTGAACCGCGAGAACGACGTTGCTCAGGGCCTTGGCCTGGTAGTACTTATCGACGAACACCTACGCATACCCAATGCAACGGCTCAGTCAGCCTTTCCCCCAAGCGAGCAACACACATTGCTGGCTGCTGGCATACCGGCACGACATCGTTCAGCGAGAAGAGGAAGACGGGTATGTGGCGCGAGGTCTGACCCTTGCCTGTGGCCGGCAGCATGGTTTGTGTCAGCTTGTGAGAGCACCGTAGAGAAAGCGGGAGAGAGGAGCGGGAACCTACCGGAGCGCTCGGGAAGAGCGTCGGCGCTGAACACCTGATCGAGCGAGCTGTTGCCCTCTTCGTTGTCTTCGTCATCGGACTCCTCGTGGTTCTTCGGAGCGGTGCTTACCTTGCCGTCCTTGGTCGACACCTTCTCCAACTCCTCATCTGTAGCGCGCCGGTGAGGGTAAGTTTACGCATACACGCGTGAAGTGCGGCGAGAGTGCGATGATTGCTACTCACCAGCGTGAGAATGGATGTTGAGGAGGTGCAGCTGATGCTGCAGGTCCTTGGAATCGAGATAACGAATGGTCTGAGCGGCGAAAGTGCCGTCAACGGAGAGAGTGGGCATCACGCCCGTACGGAGGGAGTGCGTGAATGCCATCGTCAGCTCCTTGTCTGCAGACATGTCCAGCCTGGCGCAACGTACACGTATGGACAACGGTTAGAACTTACGTAACACAGGTCAGGGCGCAGCCCTGTAACTGGATAACCGAGCCGGAGAGCCACGACGCGTACTCCTTAAACACAAAGGCAAACTCCTGTTCGGGAAGCTTGAACTTGATCATCTCCGCTTTGAACTGCTCGAAATCGAACATGTGCTTTGGATTGAAGTCCTGTGCAATGTGTGCATGAGTTGCGTCCACCAAAGAGTGTGTGCAAGCTTGCGAGGGCGCAGAGGGCTCTCTCCTTACCCGGTGGTTGGCGATGAGGAAGAAGTGGAACGTGATGCGCGGCGTGTAGTAGGCGCGGAACAGGGGACTTGCCGGCGTGATCAGGTGGGTGATAGTGCGCGAAATGACGCTGGCCAAGTGAGCCAGGAAGTTGTCGAGCATCAGCAGCGCACCCTCACCCTCGTGCTGCCAAGCAGAATGAACATCAGTGATTTCGTTTCGTGGTTTGGAGTGAACCGCAGCTGTGTACCTCGTCGCCCATAACCATGAGGTCCATCAGCTCACCCTGCGAACGTTGCTCCTGCTCCTCGAGGTTCTCGATCGAGATGGCCATCTCTGCGACGACGACAACGAGACTGTCTGTGAGGAAAGACACGAATAAAACAAAGTCCCCAGGCTCCAGCACATACCCTGGCAGTACTGAGTCCGAGTGCTGACGCATCGCTGTTCGTAGATTCCCCGCAGGACTAAAAGATCCTCCTTCAGCTTGTGCAACCGCGCCGTTCGCTGCTCTGCGTCCGCCTTGCTGGCGATTGCGTCTTCGACGTGCAGACCAGGCGAGGCTGGCGGCTTCTGCTCACTGTTTTTGCACAATCAGCGTGAGTGACTAACTCTCGCACACAAAAGAGTTTGAATGCGTCATGCAGCGAGCTTGGTGGTGAAGAAATTACGCGTTTGGATCGGCTTCAGGGTGCAGAGCGTAGTGCGACGGCACCTTGGGAAGCGTTGAATGGGATCGCACGCCCTGACCTGCCACCACAGGACCCCACTTGAAAGGTCCCGCCGAAAGGTCCAGCCACGCATACCTGGATTGGATTGCAGCAAACCTGACAGTGAGCATCAAACGCGATGTAACTGAATACAGGACTGAAATAGAGCGTGCGCGAGCGTGGCTAACCTGGCGTGGCCGACCCAGTTGTCGACAAGGCAGTCCTCCTCGGCCTTGCTCTCCTTGATGGTCGCCAGGTATTCCACTTGCGCCTTGGTGCCTGATGCGGCAATCTGTCGATCGAGAAAGACGTACACGAGAATGTTGTTAGTTACGTCGCGTCAAAGAAACTCAGGAACCAACTCAAGCGGGGCATGCGACGGTACCTTCTGCGCAAGCTTCACGATGTCATGTTCCTCGGCGCGCTGTGTCTTCCACAGGCAGTTGGGGTCATCTCCCCCGCCGTACTTGGGGCAGAGGTGGGCCAGCTTGACGCCACCCTCGAGCATGTGTTGAATGTACCAGCGCGCCCATTCCTGTAACAGAGTACAAACCGTGTGCTTAGCATCGACGTGTGTGTGCGCGTGTGTATGAAGTATAGGCCTCTGCGCTTGGCAGGCGAAGGTTGCCATGAGCACCTGAGAACGTTCGACGAGGTCCACTGTGCGATAAGTGTCGTTGCCTGACTTGGGGAAGAGATCGGGATTTTGGCTCGGCTCCATGTTCAGCCCCTCCTCTGAACGAAGATGAAGAAACCTCGTCAGCACCTCAATCAGTGAGAGTGCGCTCAATCTCTCCGAACGGCGACGTACCGGGCATCTCAGAGAACAAGTCAAAGCGCAGCGGGTCGACTGACCACTCGGAATTGCGCTGCGCAGCATGAGAGAGCGTTGCTACAATGAGTACGCGCAGGGCGAAACAGAGACACATAACAGAGCAAATGAGAACTACGCTACCCTCTGCAACTCGTGGATTTCCCCATCGGAGAACCCAACCCTGCAGGCAGGTGCCAAGACAGACACACAGTGATGAGTGACCGTGTGCAAGCGATCAGCAGGCGCGTGCGAGCATAGAATACCGGTAGCCATAGGATTGGTTGGGTCCGACGGGCTTCTTGGGGTTCATGACAAAGAGCGTGTAGCTGTCCGTGAGGTTGACCGAAAGGATGAGGTGGTAGAGCACGCGAGACAGCTTGAACGCGTCGACGTAGAACCGCTCGTATCCCATGGGTATCTCGTCCTCGGGCTTCTTGTAGCTGAGCCATTTGAGGAGACGTGAGCAAACGAACGATGAGTGCAAGTGAGCAGTGGTTGAGTGCAAAGGGGGCAGCGTAGTGTACTTTGGGTCTTCTGATCGCAGATGCCAGTAGATGACGTCCTCCACGATCGTGTTCACCAATGGATCCAGCTTCACCAAGTTGTACTTGATCCTGTGTTGTGAACACAAGCCAATTAGCGCTATGACGCAGAGCAGAGCAGAGCACGGAGAGGAAGATGAGAGGAAAAAGAAGAACGCACTGGAACTTGACGTGCGTCTTGGGCGTCTTGTGTCGCTCGGTGGTGGTCTGTTCCTCACCCACGGGCACAATGCGGTGACGCACAAAGTGATCGATGTGCTCGAACCACTCGTTGAAGTTGTCCTCCACCAGCTCGAGGCCTATTGGGTGATTAAGCACATCAACTCTCGCGGGTGAGCGATCACAAAGGCAGACAGAGTGACCGCCTCACGTCGCCACGTACCGTGTTCGCCGTCGCCGTCGAAGCCGACAAACACGAGGTTGATGGGAAGAGGCAGAGACACTGAAACGATCTCCGATAGCGACCGGTAGTTGGCCAGATCGCCTGTGGCAGCACGCACACGAAGCCACGTGTGTGTGATGATGATGAGAACGACTGCTGCTGTGCACCCGCTCGGATGGCGCTGGAACGTACCGGCCAGCAGCCAGATGTCCTCTTCTGTCGCAGTCTCGGGCATCGCGATGGCTGCAGCATGTGGTGCACAGAGGGGATGTCAGCTGCGCGTCCGTACGCCACACGAACAGACAAGTCACGAAGAGAGAGAAGAGAGAGGAACCAGAACCTGGGGGTGGGACGTTCTCGACGAGGGCGGTGTCGGTCGACGGGTCGCCCCGGTGGTGCGCCGCCTCCCACGCTCCGCCTCCGTAGAGGCTGCCCCGGCTCCGGTGGAAGTTCTTGATGTCGTGGTCTCCGTGCGCGTCCACCGCCACGGCGCCCCAGCACACCACCAGCAACGCCACCGCCAGCAACGCTACCACCGCCTGTTTGCACACACACGCGCGCAGCACAACGTGGTCAGTGAAGGCACACACGCTTGCCGGGGTGGAGGCAAGAATGCCACCGTTCAAGCTCACAGCACAGTTGAGCCCCCCAGCCCTTCCCCTTGATTGATTAATTCATCTCAGAATTCCAAATTTTGGTGTTTTTGTTTGTTTTGTGAGAGGAATCAAGTGAAGCTTGGGTGGAGGAGGAAATCAAGTCAATGTAAGCACACCTTGGACAGGCCGGGAGAGGGCGGTCGATTGCCACAGCTGGCCATCATCTTCGCACGGCTCTGCTGGACTGCTGACGTCTGCACGCAAAGAAATGATTTTCCTTATCCTTTTCCTAACTTCAGAAGGAAAAGAAAATAAAGTCGGAAAATGAAGAGAAAAGATAAGGAAAGAGATCTGGGGATGAAGAAGGGCGGCAGCAAGGCGGCCAAGGCCAAGGGCAGGGCGGCAGCGGCCAACACGACCAAGTGGCGCGAGGAGTCGCAGGAGGCGCGGGAGGCGCTCGACGCCGGCCTCCGGTCCGAGGCGGGCTCGCCCGACGCCGACATGTTCGAGGCCATCCCGCGCATGCAGCAGAACCTGGCCGAGTTCTGGCGCAAGCACAGCCAGGACTTCACCGACTACTGGACGCGCCTGCCCGATGCGGAGAAGCGCGGGTTCCTCCTCGCCAGCAGCCCCTACATGACCGAGGGGCCGTACGTCGAACCCCCCCCCCTTATCTCACATTCGCCGTGCGTTGTGTTCTGACCTCGTTCGTGTGTTGTGTACGCGCGCGTGTGTGCGTGTGTGTGCGTGTGTATGCGTGCGTGCGTGCGTGCGTGCGTGTGCGTGTGCGTGATGTGTGGCGTGGTGTGGTGAACAGCGGCGGGAGGCAGCCGACGGACCTGCTGATGCCCGAGATCCACGTGCGCGGGCTCGTGGCCAACCTGCCCAAGCTGATGGAGTACCGCGCGACGACGTCCGAGGAGGACCAGGAGAGCGATGACTACGACGTGGTCATGCAGCTTCACTCGAGCGGCCGTCTGCCCGACTTCCCCACGGTGGTACTTCAGTGTGCGTGTTCATGTGTGCGTGTGTGCGTGTGCGTGAGCTGACATGACGTGAGAGCAGAAAGGCGAGGTCTACTGTCCGCTGCAGAAGCAGGCTCTCGTGATTAAGGACCACAACAACGCCCGAGTGAAGGAGTTCCTCGCCAAGGGCATCTTCGTCGACATGAAGATATGGAAGCCGCTCGCCACCCGCCAGTTCTACACCCTCCAACACCTCACCCTCTACGCCGACGACTACAGGTCTGTGGCCGCACGTCCGCCAATGCAGTTGATGGCACCATCAGGCGAGGGACGGCATGCGCTGACCGCATCATCGCTTTGCGTGCAGATGCGAGGTGTTGGACAAGCACGGCTACAAGACGGCGATGGGTACCACGGTGTGCAGGGTGTGTCAGGCCAAGACGAAGCCCGACGGCGGGAGCCTGCTCCAGTGCGGTCGCTGCCGCGCCGCCAAGTACTGCTCGGCGGCGTGTCAACGCCAGGACTGGCCCGCCCACAAGCTCGCCTGCACACGAACCGACTAGCGCTCTGTGAGGCCGCACCCACTCACCCTCAGCCACTGCATCAGACTCGTATCCAAATGGAACCGACGGTGCTGCAGTGTACAATGATGCTCTCTTCTCTTGAGGCTGGTGTGTGATGTGTGCTGTGTGTGGCAGGCTATTCAGGCTTGACGCGGAGGAAGCCCTGCAGCGGAGCCTCGCACAGCGCGCACCGCTTCATGCGAGAGACGCAGAGCGCGCAGAAGGTGGCGTGGAGGCACGGGAGCACCACCATCTCCCGCTCGTTGGTGGCGCACACCCGGCACAGCTGCCGAGCCTGCTCGCGCCGCAGTTCCCTCTCCGCTTCCTGCGCCTGCGCCGCCAGCCGATCCGCCTTCTGCTGCAGGCTAGCCACTTCCTCGCGCGGCCTCGCACTCTGCGCCGACACGCGTCCCCCTAGCGAGGCCCACCAGCCGCCGCCCACTCGGAGTTAGAGAGGCTCGTCCCAAGCGCCGCGCTTCAGGGAGAGCGATCAAGGCGTTCGTACGTTTCTCGAGCTTGCGCTGAAGCCGAGCGATCTGCTTGTGGAGGTCGTACTTCTCGCGCTCAAACTCGAGCTGCTTCTGCTGCAGCTCAAAGTTGGCCTGCTCCAGCTCGCCCAGGCGTTCCCGCACATCGTTCTCGTTGTTGCCGGTGTCTGGTCGAGCACACACCAATCCATCCATCAGTTACGCGAGCGAGAGAGAGGTGGAGTGAGACATCGATAAGACCAGACCACAAAGCACGCACGCACCGTTGGAGGACGATGGCATGATGAACTGGCCTGCGTTCTTCGTCGACAACCTGGTACGCAATGCAAGAGGAGAGCTGTTAGAGCAAGGAGGCCCGGCGGGGAGAGAGAATGAGGAGAGAACCGTTTGTCTTTCTTGCTGTTGGTCATGAGGGAGCGAGGACTGAGGAGCGGCAGCTGGTTGCCCTTGTCCTCCACCGCCGCCGGCAGCTTCACGTGCGCGACCGGCTGCTTACCCTCCTTGCCGGACTTGCCCTTTAGACTCTTGGGCGACCTCGTCTTCCTGCGTCCCGGGCTCATCACTGCACACGGCACACAAGCGCGCGCATCACACGCTATCTTGAGGACTCTCGCCGCACTGCAGCTCGTCCGCTTAGGTGCGGTGATGGTGGCGATCACGTACGCTCGGCGGCGTTGACCTTGAAGGGAGACCCGGGCAGCCGCGTGTTGCGCAGCTTGATGTCAACCAGGTGCACCCCGCCCGTCGGAATGGAGTACCACACCACATAACGACCTAAGCGTGTGGCGTGCGTATCGCGTGCAGGCTCGAGTCAATCCAAGAAGGGGTGTGATGCAACGAATGGATGACGAGCATCGAGAGAGGCACTGCGTGCGTGTCGTGCGTACCATCTCGAAGATCTTCGACGCGGACGTGCGTTTCGTCGGCATGCAGCAGGATGTTGCGCTTGCTCGCGCCCTCGTCCCGCTCCTGCCTGATCAGCTCCACGTCGAACACGTCCCCGCCCACGGTACGATTCCCGCCTGGCACACAAAGATCCTTACAATCAGACGAGAGCTGACACGCATACCGCGCGTGTGCACAGGAAGAACGAACCGAGCTGGTCCTTGGCCTGGATCATGAGGCTGCTTGCTTGGCCAACGATCACAGCGCGTGTGCCCTCCATCTCCGTGATCACCTCGCACTTGGTTGGGTCGGTCACGGCTGGCATCGTCTCCGTCGTCAGCAGCAGCAACGCCATCAGCCAAGGCAACAAATGAGTTCGTGCGTACCTTCGGTCACGGTCACTCGCACGGGGCACTGAGTCATGTCCTCGCCGTCGTAGGAGACAATCAGTCGGTATCGACCGGCCACGGCGGGCGTGTAGGAGGCCACGAACATGTGCGACGCCTTGCGGCGAGGTGATACGGCCCGTGGTGACGAGGATCCCGATTTGGTGCCGTTCTCGCCCGAGAGCGACGCGCTGGTGGTGGCCACCTCTCGCTCTCCGCTGCTCTCTCGCTCCTTACCCTTGTCCTTGGCCGGCCTGGGAGACTGTTTGACCGAATCGACAGCGTGGCCCTCCTCCTCTGCACACACAAGACGGGTGACCTGTCCTCGAATGCGCTGTGGCGTCGCGGCCGATTTGGACCCTCGTCGAAGCATGCCGAGGCCGCTGCCGCTTCCTTTGCCCTTGCTGCTGCCGCCGCCACCATTGCTCCCTGCCTTGTCTTTCTTTGCTCCTCCGCCTCCTCCGTCCTTGTCGCCTTCGCCTTCGCCTTCCCCTTCGCCATCGGCCTGGAGCACCAGCTCCACCAAGAAGCTCTTCGCTTCCATCGACGCCGCGACCTGTTGCGAGGGCTGCAACACGAAAAGAGAGAGCGTGAGAGATTGCGACACAGATCGGAGACAAAGGCAACATTGCATAGCAATCGGGACAGGACAGGGCAGCACATCGGGGCTTGGCGTACCAGGATGAAGAAGGAGGCCTTGGTGGCAACGAGCGCCTTTTCCACATCTCCGAAGAGGGCACACGCCGCGTAGATAGATTTGCCCGTGCCTGGATGAACAGTGAGTCCCCTGTTAAACAGCGCAAGAGAGAAACGACGACGAGGCCGGCACCTTTGATGACGGGCTTCAGGCTCTCGGAGGCGAGGTCCACCGGTCGCCTGCCTCGGGCGTTCCTCAAGTTCGCATTGGCCCCTGCCCACCACCAGGAGACGTCAGTGAGCGAGAGCGCGCTCGTCACGAGGGTCGGGGTTGGGCACGGTACCATAGTTGATGAGCAGCTGTACAACGACATCCCTGTTCTCCTGCACTGCGAGATGCAGTGGCGTGCCTGTTGACGAGCGTCATCGGCCGTGTGTGTGGTGAGGGACGTATCCAAGCTGGAGGGAGATGGGAAGGGAAGAACAGGAGGAACACGACGTACTGCCGTCTCGGGAAGCAAAGTCGATGTTGGCCTGGTGTCGAATGAGCAAATCGCACAGATCCGTGAATCCCTGCATCGCCGCACAGTGCACTGCACGGCGCACGGGGCCAGGGGGCCGAAGAGCACGTGAGAGAGATACTCGACTAGATCCTCGGCTAAGAGAGAGAGAGAGAGAGAGCGTACGTGGAGTCCACCCGTCCTTGTTGGGTATGTTGACGTCCGTGCGGGAGCACGACAGAAGTTCGCTCACGATCTTGTGGTGCGCGTAGTAGCACGTCACGTGCAACGCCGTCCATCCTG